>PVHX01008395.1:0-83909 GCA_004024805.1 Geosciurus inauris | reverse complement strand
TCCAAGCACTTCATTTAACCTGAGAGTCCTATAGGATAGGCACTTCTTACAGATGGGGAAACTGATGCACCCAAAGTCACCCAGCTGTTCAGAGTCAGAGCTGGGATTCGAACCTAGGCCTCCTTGCTCCACAGTCCCTGTGTTCGTTTTCTTTCTTTTAACCACCTTTGTGATTTGCCCCTGAAGGATTAGTGACACTGGGGTGGCTGGCTGGAAGTTTGCCTCCCTTGGTTCCAAGTTGACCCAGTGTCCTTTCTTTTCTCAACAGGTGTGTCCAGCATCATGGCCTCCTCCCAGTGACTGTGGACATTTAATAAAGATTTGTTGACTTGGCCCTGCCGCGCCTTCTCCCTTAGGCTTCCTGTCGCTGCCTCGCCCTCCAGAGGGAGCCCAGGAGCAGGCCTCTGCCCTGCCCTGCCCTGCCACCCCGCCCCGTGGGGCTTCCTCCACTTTTCTTCCCCCTCGACTTCCTCCCTGGCCCCACCCACCTTCCTGACCTGTCAGGTCTCTGGGGAGGGCAGGGTGAGTCAGCACGGAGGGACGTTCTGTCTCCAGTCTTGGCTTGCTCTGTGCCCTGGGCCAGCGCCGTCTGTCCAGTCCTCAGTTTCCTCATCTGGAAGAGTGTGACCTTGTCGGCCCGGGGCTCCAGGAGCGCTCCCCAGTGACGGTCTTGGTCAGGGCCCGAGGTATTGCCCAGAGTGGGAGCCACTATTCATTTCATACTCAGAAAGGGTTTGTCACCAAGGTCACAAACTAGTGCCCAGCGCTCTTCTGTGGGCAGAGGCTTCACCAGACATTTGGGACTTGCTCTTCTCAGAACAAGGTGTCAGAGCCAGGCAGCCATTGTCCCCGAGTCCTAGCTCGTGTCACTTGATCCCTAGTGGAGTGGCTTTCATTCCCACCGCACAGGGGTGTTCAGGCATTCTGGCAGTGACCAGCCACCCTCAGCCTGTCCTGGGGACATGGAGGAACTGAAATGCCATGGTGGGTGTTCAGTCCTCAGGGTGGACAGCGGGAGCCATCTTGCCTGTGAGCGTGGCCTGCAGAAGGGCAGCTGGGCACCAGCGCCTGGCTGCCCAGCCCTGCACATTCCTCCCAGGGCCCTGTCCTGGGGAGCGCGGGCGGGGCAGGCACCTTTGCCCTGGGTTCCAGACCTGTGCAGGCACCAGGAACTAGGAAGTGTCCTGACCCTGGGGACATAATGAATATTTGCTTATGTAGCATGTGGAGCCAAGGGGGGGATAGAAGAGGACTGGGTGGGGACGGTCACCAGACACCCACTTGACAGGTGCCATCTTGTAGGAGATACATGTAAAACTGGCCATGGCTGCTCTGCATGGGGAGAATGAAGGACCTTGCCATGCGACATGGTGCACACCTGTAATCCCAGTGATGGGAAACTGAAGCTGGAGGATCACAAGTTCAAGGCCAGCCTCAGGTGTATAGTGAGGCCCACAGCAACTTAAAGATAAAATTTTTTTAAAAAGCCAAGTGCAGTGGTTCATGCCTGTAATCCCAGCACTTAGGGAGGCTGAGACAGGAGAATCGCGAGTTCAAAGCCAGCCTCAGCAACAGCGAGGCGCTAAGCACCTCAGTGAGACCCTGTCTCTACGTGAAACACAAGACAGGGCCGGGGGTGTGGCTCAGTGGTCAAGTGCCCCTGAGTTCAATCCTTGATACCAAAAACTTAAAATAAAAATAAAATAGGGCTGTGGATGTAGTTTAGTGATAAAGCACCCTTGGGTTCTGTGCCCAGTACCCAAAAAAAGGGATAACCTTTGGAAGCTGTGTCTTGCCCGCTGTCACTCTAGGGGCCATCTTCTGAGCAGTTGACGGTAGCTAAAGACTGTCCGGGCTTACGCTCCACCCTAGTGGCATTAGGGCATGTTAATTCTCTCTACCTCGGTTTTATGCCTGGGGAGTCATGATTGTACCCCTTCTCCAGGTGTGAGTTAATGCCTCTGAAGAGCTCAGGACAGAAGTGGTGTGTTACGAGAGATTATAAATATTGCTGTCTTCAAATTCCATTCTGGTGATTCCTCCTATGGTTTGGCTCGGGGCTGCTGTTACAGCCGCTTCCGCAACCACCTCTTACATTCCTGTTTGTGCTCTCGCTCCTGCCCTGCGGGAAGTGGCCCTCTCTAGTCTGCTTCCCCTAAGTGTCTTTAACAATGGGATAGAGGCTGGGCCCTGTGGTACACCCCTAATCCTAGTAGTCTGGGAAGCTGAAGCAGGATTGCAAGTTCAAGACCAGCACAGCAACTTAGTGAGACCTTGTCTCAAAAAGGGTTGGGGGTGCGGGGATTGTGGCTCAGTGGTAGAGCGCTTGCCTCGCATGCGTGAGGCCCTGGGTTCGATCCTCAGCACCACATACAAAGCAATGGAATAAAGACATTGTGTCCATCTACAATAAGAAAAATATTTAAAAAAAAGGGTTGGGGCTGTAGCTCAGTGGTAGAGTACCGTGGGTTTGATCCCCAGTATTGTAATAATGGCAACAAAAAACTTTTTTAATGGGAGTGTAGCTCAGTGGTAGCGTGCAGGCCAGCCCATGTGAGACCCTGGGTTTGGTCCCCAGCACCAAGAACGCCAAACAGCCGTGGGCTGTGGAATACAGCGTTAGTTCTGTCTGAAGCCACAACGGTGTAGAAATGGAGAACCAAAGCCCCTTCTGGCCCCTTCCTACCCGCTTGGAGCCCCGCTCCCCTGGGACCTTTAGTCATGTCAGCTATTATCACTGCACTGTCCATAGATGGTTGCCCGCCCGTGTGGAGCCTCAAGGCTAACGATCAAAGAGGGGCTTTCGTCTAAACCTCACTGACTGGGGTCAGTCACCTGCTCCAGCTCTGAGCCCTTTGGTCTGGGAGGTTTTGCAGCATCCACCAAGAGCAAGTAGGGAGGGGCTGGTGGCTCCTCATTTAAGGGACCTCCCTCTCCCAGACCTTCCCCACCAAGATCAGACAGTGCCAGAGTCCTGAGCTCTTCAAACGAGGCAGGTGGAGGCTGCCCTGCCCCAGCCCAGCTTAAACAAGCTGCTATTGGGGCTGCTTTCTGTTGGTGTCCCTCACGTTCCTGTGGGACAGAGGAACAGGATCCTTGGAGCTCCTATGCCTGGGTCTTCTAATCCCTATCCCCAAGTAGTTGGCCTTGACAGAATCCCCTCCTCTCACACAGCTGTTGTTCGTTGGTTGGTACTGGGGATTGAACTTGGGCACTTCACTACTGAGCCGCATCCCCAGTCCTTTCTATTTTTTATTTTGAGACAGGCTCTTGCTCAGTTGCTGAGGGTCTCGTTAAATTGCTGAGACTGGCCTCAAACTTGTAATCCTCCTGCCTCAGCCTCCCAAGTTCCTGCGATTATAGGCGTGCACCCCCACGCTCAGCTCACAGCCAGTTCTTTGTTGTAGTCTAACTCAAATACCTAATTTTCCCGGCGACCACTCCCCTCATTTCCTTCCTGCTTCAATAAAGTTTGCACTGTGTTGCACGCTTCCCTGTCTGCTCAGGTCCCCAACCTGGGAGCCTCCTTGATTCTCCCAAGGAAGCCAAATTTATGGCAGTATGATCAGCTTCACTTTCCCCGATCTTTCCATGCCTCCCTCTATGCTGTTGTGCTCTGGCCCATGATCCATCCTGATCATGACAGTAGCCCCCTCACTGGGCTCTCTGCACCACTCAACTTCTCCACTCTGCCCCACATGCGGCCAAAGGGCCCTGTGAACATCTGAACAGAATCCCAGCCATCTACTGAAAATCTCATCTTCCCATTGCATTTAGAATGAAATTCTAGGCTAAGGGTCTAGCTCACTGGTGGAGCATTTGCCT
Source organism: Geosciurus inauris (assembly GCA_004024805.1). NCBI lineage: Eukaryota > Metazoa > Chordata > Mammalia > Rodentia > Sciuridae > Geosciurus > Geosciurus inauris. The sequence continues at coordinate 80,084 of PVHX01008395.1, read as the reverse complement.
ATCATGTGAGAGGCCCTAGATTCCTTCTCCAGCACCACTTTAAAAAAAAAAAAAAAAGAATCAGCCAGGCGCAGTGGCACACACCTGTAATCCCAGCACTTTGGGAGGCTGAGGCAGGAGAATCGCGAGTTCAAAGCCAGCCTCAGCAACAGTGAGGCGCTGTCTCTACATAAAACACAAAATAGGGCTGGGGATGTGACTCAGTGGTCGAGTGCCCCTGAGTTCAATTCCTAGTACCAAAAAAAAAAAAAAAAAATCAAATTCTTCATGCTTTAAGCCCATTCGTTCAGAGCTGTTACTCTGCCAGACACTGCTTCAGGGACCGGGGATACAGCAGAGACCAAAAGAAAGACCCCCACCCCACGGGCTGATATTCTTGGGAAGGAAATGGCCAGGATACAACACAGGAATACAGCAGGTGTTCTGTTAGATGAAGTACTATAGACGAAGGAGCAGGGAGGGTTGAGCCTCGTGCTGGAACATACTAGGCAAGTACTCTGCCACTGGCTCACACACACACCCAGCCCCAGCATGCCATTTGGCGGGGGAGGGTGCTGGAGATTGAACTCAGGGGCACTCCACCACTGAGCCACATCCCCCGCCCTATTTTGTGTTTTATGTAGAGACAGGGTCTCACTGAGGTGCTTAGTGCCTCGCCATTGCTGAGGCTGGCTTTGAACTCGCGATTCTCCTGTCTCAGCCTTCCTAAGTGCTGGGATTACAGGCTTGCGCCACCGCGCCCGGCTCCAGCGTGCCATTTTACATAAGGTGGTCAGAGAAATGCTCACGGAGGAGGAAATATTTCTGCAGAGACCTGTAGGAGAGAATGCCATGGGCCACGGAGATCCAGAATCTGGGGGAAGTGTGTCAGGCAGTGGTAACAACGTGTCACCAAGTACAAAGGCTTTGAGGCTGAGTGTGGAAGCTGGTACGTTGGGAAGGAACTGCAAGGTCAGCAAGCTAGGGAGAGACAGGTGAGCTAGGAGCCCTGGGGACCAGGGCAGGGGAGATCTGTCTGGCTGAAGCCTCAGGACTTTGAACTGTTACAAAAGCTGGCCTGGGCCAGGCCAGGGCCGGGCAGGCTCCTTCTGAATCTTTTTCTCCTTTCCTTGACTTTTGCTTTTACTCTGAGCGTGGGTTCTGAGCAAAGGAGGAAGGCATATGATCTGACCCAGGCTCTCAGGGCGCCACTTGGCTCCTTGCAGGAAAGAGCATGTGAGGATGTGGGCTGGGGGCTGGGGTGCAGGGAGGAGGCTGCTGTAGAGGGCCACAGGAAGATGGCGAGGGCAGACAGATAGGGCCATGGAAGGCAGGGTGAAGGGGATGATTCTGCATATACTTTGAAAATGGAATGATAAAATTTCCTGAAGAACTGTCTGCAGGTAAGACAGGAAAGTGAAGAATGGCCATAAGGCTCTTGCTGAACATCTAGCTGGAAGGATGGAGATGCCATTAATTAAGGACTATAGGATGATCTGGTTTTGGGGGGACAGATCATTCAGCTCAGGGGTACAGTTTTTTTCCCCCCTTCAGTACTGGGGACTTGAACCTGGCAGTGCTTTACCACGGAGCTACATCTGCAGCCCTTTTTAATTTTTATTTTAAAATATTTATTTATTTATTTATTTAGAGACAGGGTCTTGCTAAGTTGCTCAGGCTGGCCTTGAATTTGCAATCTTCCTGCCTCAGCCTTCCGAGGGATTACAGGCATGCACTATTTATATTTGAGGTGCCTGTAAATGTGGCAATATTATTTATCTGTATTCGTTTGCTTATTTGTTGTTGCCCTCCCTAGTACAGTGGTAGCCACTTGAGAACTGACCACGCATATCATGCTCACCACTATCTGGTCAGAGCCCAAGAACAGTATTTGGCACATAGTAGGTGCTCAGTACTTGTTTGTGGAATGAATAATGAAGGTAGCCAAGTCCAAAAAATCCTCTACCTTCCCGCTCTGCTGGTACCTATTCCAATCTAATCCAACTCCCACGTCCATTTTGTAAATCCTTGAAGTCACTGTCCAAACGCTTTCCTTTGCCAGTGTGGTGGTGCAGGCCTGTAATTCCAGCAAATCAGCAGGCTGAGGCTGGAGGATCACACGCTTGAGGTCAGCCTGGGCAATTTAGTTAGACCCTGCCTCAAAATGAAATGAAAAAATGAACTGGTGATGTAGCTCAGTATTAAAAGTGTCCTGGGTTAAATCCCCAGGATCACAACCAAACAAAGTAAATGTATGCCTTCTCTGTGAAGCCTACCCTGAGTACTTCATTTACATTCAGGTTATGTTTGACTTTTCTCCACAATGTTGAAATATACTATATACTCCCCTCCGCCCTTCTTGGTACCGGGATTGAACCCAGGGCCTTGCACATGGTAGGCAAGTGCTCTACCACCCATCTATATCTCCAGCACCCCACATGACCTTTAAAAAACTTTTTCTTCTTCTTTGGTACAGGGGATTGAACTCAGGGACACTCGACCACTGAGCCGCATCCCCAGCCCTATTTTGTGTTTTATGTAGAGACAGGGTCGCACTGAGTTGCTTAGCGCCTCGCCAATTGCTGAGGTTGCCTGTGAACTTGCCATCCTCCTGTCTCAGCCTGCGGAGGAGCTGGGATTACAGGAGAGCGCCACCGCGCCCGGCACTATATACATATTTCTTAACATTTTGTCTGTCTTTGTTGCCAAGGCATAACACATGGTCTGGCACACAGTAGGCGTTCAATAAGCGCTTGCTGCGTTCGGTGTTGCTAAACACGAGTACATTCCGATCCAGAGCGGTTAAGAACCGATGAATCACTCAAGCCTCTGGCCCCGCCCACAACGCGAATGACGTGCGCGCTCACGTCCCGGAGTGGATGAGAGCATGTAGACTGCGCAGGCGCGGGGCTCTGGGTGGGTGGTATCGATTCGTCAGGTGCGCGCGCGCGGGAGGGCGGTGGCGGCGGCTCGGTACGCAGGCGCGGCGGGCAGTGCGCAGGCGCGGGCGGAGGGCGGGCTGAAGCAGCTGAAGCAGCGGCAGCGGCGGAGGCTCCAGCATAGGGGCGGGAGCTGAGGCGGGAGCGGACCGGCTGGTGGGCGAGCGAGAGGCGGCGGAATGGTGGACTACCACGCGGCGAACCAGTCGTACCAGTACGGCCCCAGCAGCGGGGGCAATGGAGCTGGCGGCGGGGGTGGCATGGGCGACTACATGGCCCAGGAGGACGACTGGGACCGAGACCTGCTGCTGGACCCGGCCTGGGAGAAACAGCAGCGCAAGGTGCGCGGCCCTTGGGCCGGACGGGCTGGAGGGGGTATTCTTGGGGGGGATGGGAAGGGGATTGGAGGTCCTGAAAGGGAATCGGAGGGTCTGTGATGGGAATTGGGGATGCTGAAAAGCAATTGGCGGGCCCGGGAAGGGCTTTGGAGTCCCAAAGAAGAATCGCAGAGGTTGAAGAAGGAATTGGGAATCTGCAAAAATTGGCGCCCGGGTAGGGAATATGGGAATCCGCAAAAAGGAATCGGGAAGCCTAGTGAAGAATCGGAGGGTCTGGGCGGGGAATTGGAACCTAGGCGATGCCTGGGGAAGCTAAAATGGAATTGGGATCCGAGGCAGGACTGCAGGGTCGCAGAATGGATTGGGAGGGCTAAGGGGAGAAATGGGGCCTGGGAAGGGAATGCGTGGGCCAGGCTAGGACGTAGGGCCTGGGAGCCCGAGTATGGAGGGGATTGATTATTCCGAGTGCAGAAAGTGTGAAGATTGGAATTGGGGGAGCTTTAGGGTGGGGGAGTTCTAAGGGACACCAAGAACCAGGAAGTCTGAAGATAGAGTCAGGGGGCCCAGAAAGGGATTATGAAGTCTGAAGAGTTGGGGGAGGATTAGGGAGTCTGGGGGAGATTGAGTAGATGGCTAAGGGAGAAAGGTGTGAAAAGACACAGACTTAGGGTGTGAGGGTGGGTAGGGGACCAGGGGTCTCAATAGTGGGGTGCTGAGGGGAGGAGTTAGGGCTTGTGAATAAGACGTTTTGGAAGGGGGTGAGATTTATTTGGGGTGCTCCATTCTAAAGAGAAGGGGAGACAACTGGAAGGGAAGTTGATGGAAAGGAAAGCCAAGGGGGGACATGGGGCTGTCTTTGGAGCATTGATGGGAGGCTGAAAAGCCCGGCCCAGGGGTGGGGGAACCTGGGGTAATGTGGTCCGGGCAAGGTGCGGATGGTGGGAGGGACTGAGAGCTGGAATGGCGGATGTTGGGAGGGAGGTTAGTTTAGGAAAATGAAAGTCTCCTTAGGGAATGTGTGATGGATAAACTGAGAAAGGAGTCTGGGGGACAGTTTGGGGGAGAAGAGATGAGAGTGTCCCCAGAATGTGTCTTTTTTGATGGGAAGGACAGGTGAAGGAATCCCATAGTGTGTTTTGGGGTTTGGAAACAACTTACAGGGGCCCCCACAGTAGTAAAAGGGAGGTCAGAAGTCGACCAGGAGGCCCAGGGAAGGTGTTGGTGTTGGGGGGGGTGGGTAATCAGTGTGGCTGAGAGGGGGAGCTCTTGGTGACATAAGAGGTTTGAGTGTGTGCAGGAAGAGCTAAAGAAAGAAGGTGCCGAGTGGGCGGACGTGGGGAGGGGGCTGCTCAGAAGTGTGGCGTGGGAAGAGGGCTGAGGTACTTGAGTTTAGAAGTCTTTAATGTGTTCTGGAGGTCTGGGTTTTCTTTCCAGGTTTGTTACTGGTTGTCTCTGTGGCCTTGGGCAAGACCCTCCATCTCTCAGGCAGTCTGTCTTCTAAAATGAGAAGGGATAGAAAGTCCCTTCGTAGATTCCACAAAGGTGGATTGTGAGGAGTTGGGACTTTGGGAGAGGACTCTGAGGTCCTCTAATACCAGCAACTTTAGATTCTCAGTGAGGGCCAGGTTCTAGTATGTTTGGGGGAGATTTTTTCAGGACCACAGGGCAGACTCAAGGACTGTGGGTGGAGAGTGACTGGAAGCCCCTTGCAGGTGTGAGCTGGTGCTCTGGGACCCCATGGGCAGCGTGGTCAGGAGCTCGAGGGCAGAGGAGCAGCAGGGCAGTATGAGGTGGGGCCTGGCATAACCTTGGCTAAATTACCAACATCAGCGTGAATGTCCTCATCTGTCACAATGGGGGTGGAGGGCAGCGGATTGGTGGGGGTGGTGTTTACCATTGCCCCGCCTACTGCAGGATGGTCCTCATGAGATTGCTGACATAAAAATGCCTTTTTTAGGGAAAGGGGAGTTCTAGTCTGGAGTCTCAACAATAATTTATTGCCCAAGTCAATGCCAGGTTGAAAAAGGTTGAAAAGAGTTGCCAAGACACTTGGGAAAGTTGGGAGGGGGTCAGGGAGCTGCAGGGTCGATTGTGAGGATGGCTCGATCTGCTTTCTTGAGTCTTACCCGCCTGAGGAGACCCTGCGTGCTGGAGGAGGCGTCCTGAGCCTGTTCTCAGGTGTTGCAGCAGGACTTCCCTCTTTCTGTCTCTACTCCCCAGTGCCTCCCTCTGTCCGCTCCTCCTGGGAGTTAGGGTGTGTGCTTGCTCATGGACATAGTCTCCCTTGGCCACAGGGTGAGGCCGGGCACATTCAGACCCTGGGCGGGAACCAGGACTCACCGGAATCCAGGGCCTTGCTGCGTGTGTCACTGTCTCCTCCTACTTCCTAACCGCCTTCCTCTGGGCCAGCACGGTTGAGGGAAGGGCTGGCTCACGGAGTCCTCCACTACCAGCTGCTTTAGATTCTTAGGAAGGGCCAGGTTCTAGCATGTCTGCTTTATACCTATTCTAGCACGTATTCACGCTTAGTTTTCTTTAGGGGGAGAGTGTTGTTTCACTTCTTCCTCTTCCTGCTGTGGGGCAGGAATCCTTTATGACATGGGAGAAGGAGTGAGGGGAAGGAAGACACCAGCTTGTGTTCTTTCCCTCCCATCTAAGGGAATGTCCCCACCCACAGCAGACTGGCTGGGTCTCCCCAAGTTGCCCACACTGGCTTCGAAGTTACTCTCCTGCCCTGTCTTCCTGAGTCACTGGGATGACAGGAGTACTGTCAGCTGGCTGGACATTCTCTGTGTTGCGTGTCACTTTAGTCAACAACAGATTGCCCTTCTTGCCTCCAAGGCCAGGCCACTGGCACACAGAGTGAGTTTGCTGTACACATACACTCACATGAGCGTCCTGGATGCACATACTCTAAAAGTCTGTGTTCAGACGAGTGGAAGCAGGGATTGGCCCAAGTTAGAGGGGTTGTGTGCCTCCTTCTACCTGACTTCTAGGTCCCCTGTAACCAAGACATTACACATTTTAAAAAACTCATCTGTATTTATTGTCCTTTAAAGCAGAATGGGGGGCTGGGGTTATGGCGCAGTGGTAGCGTGCTCACCTAGCACACGTGAGACACTGGGTTCGATCCTCAGCACCACATAAAAATAAAATAAGATATTCTGTCCACCTACAACTAAAAAATAAATATTTAAAAAAAAAAAAGCAGAATGGGGCTTGGGCACCACATTTCCATTTAAGTGTTTCTCTGAGTTACTTTTCAAACGGCTTTATAACATACCTAGGGAAGTTTATAGTTTTTTTTCTCTAAATACTAATCAAGGCATTATCTAATAAGTAGGTTATGCAACAGTTTTTACATGGGAAGGCCTTGAGTGTTCCCTGGGGGATTGGAGGATTGGTCTGGTCTTTGAGCAAATTCTGACTTACTTGTTCACTTATTTATTTATTTTTCTTTTTTTGAGCCAGGGTCTTGAGTTGCCTAGGCTGTTCTCAAATGCCTGGGCTCAGGTGATCCTTCCGCCTAAGCCTCTCTGGTAGCTGGGAGTAAATTCTTGAGTAATTCCAGTCCACAGTTTCCTCTCTCAATTTCTAAAGGGGCCTGAGGAGCCCTGCCCACTCCTGCTCTCCCGGAGCGGTGAGGTCTCTTGATAGTTACCCAAAACGTCTCATCACAGCAAGGGGAAAGGCCTTGCTTGCTAAGCTTGTGTGTTCATGGAAACATCACTATTTACAGGGCCTGAGTATTTAGACCTTGATCTTTGGCTCAGGCTGTAGTAGGTGTAAGTTAATTATTTGGAAGTTCTGGTGATGTTTTGTCTTCCTCCAAGCAGGTCTTTTTTTCATCTTTTTTAGGCTGATGATGGAGACCCCAAAGTAGCCATCTGTTATTTCGTTCCATTACTCTAATTGCTTGCCTCTTAGGATCTGGCTAAGACTAACAGGTCCTTAGCAGTTGTCAAAATTGAATAACATACTTAAAAAAAAAAGGTAACCAAACTTAGTTGTCTCCAGAAATGAGACTGTAAATGTGCCAGGAGGACAAGTGTACTCTGCATGTCCTCCTGGGAGAGGGGAGGGAGAAGCTCCTCGGCTGCTAGTGTTCTGTTCCTCCCCTCCTCTCCCTGAAAAATGTGTTTTGGAACCTAATTTCCTAATGACTGAAGAAGTAGGCATGGGAGGCTGGCCTGGGAGCACAGGGTCACTTGCCCTCAGAGCTGAGATCCTGTTGTGGCCAGTGGAGTGGCCAGTGGAGTGGCGCCTGCCACTTCACCTGATCCTAGGCGGTCCAGGGGCGTGAGCCAGGATAGCTGTCTGCCTTTAGAAACACCCTCCCTGGTTCCGGCTTCCAAGACCAAAGGGAGGCTGCTTGGGCAGCAGGGCACTGACTCACCCTCTCGCTTGGAACCTGTGCTACAGGCTTTCATTTAATGGCTTGGCCTTGAATGGGGAAAGTTGGGTGAAAGCACTGGAGGAAAATAGCCCAGGAAATAAGGGTGGGTCTTCCTGTTCCTATCCAGGTGAGGTCAGTTAAAATGTAGGCTTGGACACCTGCTGGGCGTAGTGGCTCTTGCCTATAATCCCAGAGGCTCTGGAGGCTGAGGCAGGAGGATCGTGAGTTAGTTCAAAGCCAGCCTCAGCAATTTAGCAAGGCCCTGAGTAACTCCGTGAGACCCTGTCTCTACATAAAATACAAAATAGGGCTGGGGATGTGGCTCAGTGGTCGAGTGCCCCTGGATTTACTCCTCAGTACCAAAAAACAAAAACAAAAAAACTGTAGGCTTGTACTTCAACAGGTGCTCTTAGGTGGAGAGGAACGGGAAGAGCCTGGATTCCGGTCCAAGCTTCTGGAGTGGGCGGGAGTTGCACCCTGGGAACACGCGCTAGGCACGGCCCACTTTGGCCAGACGGCGCCTTTCTTCAGCAGTGCCCAAGCGTGCAGTGCAGGTTGTCTGGCAGTGCCGTCCAGTGGGTGACAGCCAGGAGAGCGGGGCCAAGGAAGAATCCATCTGGGAAGGCCCAAGGAACGGGAGGCTGTGGAGACGAACGCCATAGGCATTGACTGTACTGATTTATAGTGTCCTGGGAATTGCACAAGCCTTTGACCGGTTCTTAGGACTGTTCTTTAAAAAATGGTTCCCTTGCTGCTGCTTGTATCTGTTGAAGGGGAGAAAGACAGGAAAAAAAAAAAAGTGAACAGCTGTTTGCTTTGGTACCATTTGCTCATTCAAGTTTTCTGAACAGCCAAAATATCAACATGTTGATCTCTTCCCTGGCATTTAGTATATTCTAGACCAGTGTTTTCCCAGCTGTATCCTTGTTTGCTTCACTCGGTGATGGCCGTGTTCTCGGCAGTCCCATTCAGCTCCCTGCCCTCAGTTTCCTTCTGTTCCCTTTCTTTATGTATTTAGTTCACAGCCATGCTCAGGTTTCCTTGTTTAAGAATTTTTCCTCTCTGTTTCTTTTTTCATGGAAATAGGAGGCAGGTGATAGCAACCTGGTCATTCGGTGGCCAGGGAACTGAAACACTGACCCAGGAGAGGGGAGTCGGAAGTCTGCTGGGGCAGATACCAATACCATGGCCTGTGCAGGTGTCAAAGAAGTCTTTATTCCACGGGTAGTTTGAGAGCTCAAGATGAGTCTCCTTTAGGATGGTTTAAACTTTGGAAGATCAAAGGAGAGTTACAAGGAAACATAGTTGCACAGTGTTAGTTGAAACAGTGTTGCAGTGGCAGCTGCCATGATTTGTTACAAAGTATCTGAAAGTAGCATACATATGCTTTTCTCCAAGAAGGTTGATGGGTTACATCTTAGGCGGCATCCCAGGTATCAAGAAATGTAAGGTTCAGTGAATCCTAGAGGAACAGAACCATTTTAAATTCCAGCCTCAATTTTTTTAAACATATTTTTTAGTTGCAGTTGGACACAAATATCTTTATTTTTATGTGGTGCTGAGGATCGAACCCAGTGCCTCACGCATGCAAGGCAAGCGCTCTACCGCTGAGCCCCAGCCCCAGCCCCGAGCCTCAATTTAAAAAGCGATCTTGTGGGGGAGGGGCGGCTAAGCCAGCTGGCTGGGAGGGCAAGGACCCGACCCTTCCAGAAAGTGAGATCTTCACATATGTTTAACAGAGTGTCCTTCCATCAGTACTTGGGAAGTTTGATCCAAGCAGCAGTCTCTCCGGGATTATAAAAATCCCCCAAACGTTGGTCTTGGTCTTGTGCCTTTTTTGGTGGTGTTCTTTCTTGTTCACTCCCGCTCCCCTTCTCCCCTGTAAACAACAGAGGCATCAGCTTGGAATGTCCATGGAAAGTCTCTAAGAACTGGTTGGTGCCACTTGGTTGCCTTCCGTTTAGTTGAAGCAGCACTTACTCTGGAAGAGGCCAATGCCCTTTTTCTTAGATGTGATTTATTGAAGTGTTATCTAAAAGCCAGTGGATTGAATTTACTTGGATTTGCTATTTGCCACCTGTTGCTGGCTGGCTCCTGCCTTCCTGGGATGAGCCCCCTGCCACACACACATCAGGAAGTGGGGGACATTCTGCAGTTCCAGGAGGGACAAAGGTTACCAAAGCAGAGAATTCTCCCTGTGCTTAACCCGGTGCTTTCTAATTTGGGGTGTGATTTTTTTCCATACTTAATTTTACATGCTTAATACTTATTTTTAAGTCAATCTTAATTTTTAGACTTAGATTTTAAAAGGAAAAGTTGATATGAGTATCAATTATGGGTAAAAGGAAAAGCTAGTTTCCCTGGCTATAATTAGATGAAAACTGCAAAAACAAACACATTGAGAACAAAACAGTGTTGTTAAATTCTATTTGGGTGCTATTCCTGCTGAAGACTCTGGCCTAAAACCTGCTCCCTTTGTTAAAAGGAGATTGGGTCAGGTGCCTTGGCACACACCTGTAATCCCAGTGGCTCAGGAGGCTGAAGCAGGAGGATCACAAGTTCAAAGCCAGCCTCAGCAACACAAAGTGCTAAGCAACTCAGTGAGACCCTGTCTACATAAAACACACAAAATAGGGCTGGGGATGTGGTTCAGGGGTCAAGTACCAAAAAAAGAAAAGGGGCTGGGGATGTGTCTCAATGGTAAAGTGCCCCTGGGTTCAATCTCTGGTACCAAAAAAAAAAAAAAAAGATTGGCAGGTATTGGTGAGGCGCTGAATGAAGACCTACCAGTACCAAACAGATATTCTCTTTGAAGTCATCATAGTTTACTTTTGTGTGTGTGGTGCTGGGGATGGAATCCAGAGCGTGCTAGCCAAGCTCTACCAATTAGCTGCACCCCAGCCCAGACATCAGGTTACTAGTGAATCAAAAGGAATAACATCCTCAACGTGAGTCAAGCTTTAAGGTAAGGTGTGAATAGCCCTTAAAAATCTCCAAGAGTACATGCTGCATTTGGGGAAATAAAACGACAAAACTTGATCCTCCTGACCCTGGAAAGGTTTCCAGAGGTGGGCAGGGCAGGAGGTTCCCAGGAGTGCACACCCCTTGCTTTGCCCGTCCTCCCCTCCTAGCTTGGCGATCCTTGACTCATCTTTGCTTTCAAATATTAGGGCTTTTGGGTTTTGTTCTTAAAGAAACTAGGCTGCATTGTAAATACTAGCCTGCGGGCTGCTCCCTGGCCCCTCATGCAGCCCCTCCTGCCTGGGGCTCCCTTGGCCTCACGCACACCTTGGGTTTGGCTGCTCCTGGAATAGAGCACAACTGCTGCCCACCTGGGGATTTGATTGAACTCAGGGGCACCCGACCCCTGAGCCACCTCCCCAGCCCTATTTTGTGTTTTATGTAGAGACAGGGTCTCACTGAGTTGCTTAGCGCCTCGCCATTGCTGAGGCTGGCTTTGAACTCGCGATTCTCCTGTCTCAGCCTCCCTAAGTGCTGGAATTACAGGCGTGCGCCACCGCGCCCAGCTCGAACCCTACATTCTGAAAGGCTTATTTAGATGTTTGTCTTCCAGATATCAGAGCAGAAGGGATTCTTTGTCTTCCAGTGGAACTGTGACACGGGGCAGAAGTCCGGGCAGCAGCAGTTACTGCTTTGCCGAGCACAATGAAGTCATCCTGGGAAGTGTTGGCGAGAGTGCTCTGGTGCCTGGGTGGGATGCTGGGGCCCAGCAGTGCAGGGGCATTTGTGTCTTCTGCTTCAGGCAGAAGGAATAAATTTATTCAGGAATAAAGGTGACACTGGGGTTGGTTTTATGCTTTTTAAAGTTTTACCCCCAAAGGTGTGGGGCTGAGGACTGAGTCTTTGATGCCTTTTGCTGGCTTTCTGGTGGGTTTTCTTCTCATCCCTTCTTCCCTCCCTGATGGCTTTTGAGAGCCGGCGGAAGCTGCAGTGGATCGGAGGCGGCTGGTATTGCCTTCCTCCTCCTCCTCTGAGCCTGAAGGGAGCACGTTTGGTTTTCCAATCCCCAAAAAACCCAAGATACAGAGTTTCTATATCTTACTTCCTGAGTAGTAATGACTGATCCAGTTCTAAGAATGTCTTAATTAGCAGCCATCCAGGAGGGCACAGCAGGAAGTGAAATAGGGGCAGCATTCTCTCTCTCTGTCTTTGTCTCTCTCTCTCACACACACACATACACACACACACACACACACACACACATTCTGGTTTGATGGTGGAGAAGGCCAATTTGAGGTTAGGAGAAACATCATAGAAGGAAGCTTGCAAGTGATTCAGCATCCAGCCACACTGGGATGTTGCTTGAGGGGATGTCACAATAAGAGGAATTGCGGGCCCACAGCTTGCGTTACTGGAATGACAGACCTTCCATTACTGAGGGCCAAAGGCAGTGCTGGAGACTGACTTCAGTCAGTGTCGTCAGGTTAATACGTAAGTGCTCAGGGATCTGTGTAAATCTGGGAGTGAGTAACAGGTATTTAGTTGCTATCACTATGAAAACAGTCGCACCACGTGCAGTGGCACATGCCTGTAATCCCAGCAACTCTCAGAGGCTGAGGCAGGAGGATCCAAAGTTCAAGGCCAGCCTCAGCAATTTAGCGAGGTCCTCAATGACTTAGTGAGGCCCTGTCTCAAAAACTAAAAAGGGCTGGAGTTGTAGCTCAGTGGTAAAGCAGCCCTACGTTCAATCTCCCGTACCAAAAAACAAAGAAAAAGAAAAAGAATACCAGGTCGTCTGCTTGTTACTTGGGGAGTGCCCCATGCTCAGAGGCAGCCCTGATGGTGTAGTTTGGGGCCCTGGGCAGAGAAAAGGTACAGCCACATGGCCTCATAGGAAAGTGCCCCAAAGTACAGTGGCCTTGCCATGTAGGGGGATAAGGGGCCTTTTCCCCGGGGAGGGTCGGACCAGTCTGCTTTATTGGTAAGGGATGTGCATTTGAAGCAGCTGATGGCTTTGTGGCCGGTCCACGTGCTCTTTCTCTAGGCATTTCTAGTTGGAATCTCAGCTATGTGACTTCTTAATAGCAGGGCAAAATGTGTCCGCGTCTTTGCCTGCTTTCACAAACACCAACAAATTAAAAAGAACTCTGAAGTTTCCAGCAAATCCCAAGTGCAAATAACTTTTAAAAATCCACATCCTCCCAACTCTGAGAATAAATAAACTTTTTTTTTCCTTTCCTATTATACACCTCCCTCCTTTCCTTTAAGAAAATGAGTGGCTTTCCATTAAACAATGTCTGATGTAGTGATCATGCTTTCAGAGTGCTTCTCGGGCTGTTACTGGACCTGGCTTGCACTTGGAAGGGTCGGTTTTTCTTTGTCGTTTCATGTTTTGTTTGAAGACTTCTGTGATCTTCCCATTCTGCCTATGAAGTAAACTCAGTTCAAAATGCAAAATGTCTGGAGCAGCGACTGCCAGGCTGGCTCAAGGGCAGTCTGATGAATCGAGCCTTCTTACAGGCTGTTTGCTGGTTGGTCATGATTCAGATTTTTCAAGTCCTGGAAGCTCTCCAGACGGTAAACATCACCAGGATTATGAGGCAGTTACTTTTTTTTTTTTTTGGATCATTTAAACCTCGCTGCCAAGACTATGGTCTTGGATAGACCATAGTCTTTGACTTTCTATAAAACAAAGGCCTGTATCAAGATGTCTTTTTCAGGGATGTTGGCTTTGGTCGCCCAGCACTGTCTCCACCAGTGGGATGAGAGGAAATGCCGAGGCCAGTTAGGGGAGGGCCTTCTTGGCCAAGTTTTGAAGCTAATTTTTCCTTTGTAGCTTTCATGACACAGTGACAAGGGACGTCTCATGAAAGAGAATTCAGTCAGCTGAGAACCATGCACCAATTTAGAGACAGATGATTGGTTAGTGGGTTATGACCCTTAGCTCCTGCTGCACAGATTCAAAAGGAACAAGTTTTTGTTTTTGTTTTTTGGTGGGGGGCATACTGGGGATTGAACTCAGGGGCACTTGACCACTGCACCATATGCCCAACCCTATTTTGTGTTTTATGTAGAGACAGGGCCTCACTGAGTTGCTTAGCACCTCACTGTTGCTAAGGCTGGCTTTGAACTTGCGATTCTCCTGTCTCGGCCTCTCAAAGTGCTGGGATTACAGGCGTGCACCACCACGCCCGGCTTCAAAGGGAACAAGTTTGACCATAAAAATAGAAGACTTGCGCCTGTAATCCCAGTGGCTTGGGAGGCTGAGGCAGGAGGATCTCAAGTTTGAGGCCAGCCTCAGCAATTTAGCAAGATCCTATGTCAAAATAAAAAGTAAAAAGGGCTGAGAATTTAGCTCAGTGGGTAAAGCACCCTGGGTTCAATCATCAGTACCAAAAAAAAAAAAATAGAAGACAGCTCACTGAGCTCTGTGAGCAGCAACCTTGGACTTGAGAAAGTTCTGGGCTATTTAATAAACAAGTGCACAGCAATCCTTGCCAAATACGGCCTGCTCTAGGGCCACAGGGTTAGCTTAAGAAACCGTTTTTTTTTTTTGCCTAAAAATAAATGCATGTTCCTATCAGACATTCCAAGCATAGTTTAAACATGAGACTTACAAGTAGCAATTCAAGCTCTGTGGGTTCAATTATGTCAAAATGTGAGGGTCTTTGGGGAGTGCACTCCCTGAGCTGGGACCAGCCAGTGATCACCCAGGAAATGAGAGGACCAAATGCAAACCAGCTTCTGTCTGCTTTCTATGTGTTCTGGATCTGTTCACGTTAGTGGCAAGATAGGCATGTACATAATAAACAGGATAAAATGTTATATAGAATCATGTGCTATAAATTAATAACAGCTAGCATTTTATTTTACTCAGTATGAGACATGATTCCAAGTGCGTCATGTGGACTGAGGAGTAATTTGTAAGGTAAAAGTTGTCTTGCAGGACACTTGCAGAAATGGACCCATGGACATTAAAGCCACTGGCCCAGGTGATACTGCCAGGATTTGAGTCTAGATGGTTTGACTGTCTTTCAAGTTTATGTTCTTAACATCTGGTGGCGGTGGTGGTGGGATATTACTAGGGATTGAATCTGGGGTACTTTACCACTAAGTTACATCCCTAGTCCAGAATTTTTTGAGACCATCTTTTTTTTTTTTTTTAAATATTTATTTTTTAGTTGTAGGTGGACACAATATCTTTATTTTATTTTTATGTGGTGCTGAGGATCGAACCCAGTGCCTCCCGCGTGCTAGGCGAGCACGCTACCACTGCGCCATAACCCCAGCCCTTTTGAGACCATCTTGCTAAGATGCTGAGTGTCTTCCTAAGTTGCTGAGACTGGCCTCGAATTTGTGATCCTCCTGTCTCGGCCTTCCCAGTCACTGGTGTTACAGGTGTGCTGTAGTCTAGTGAGCAGGACTGGCTTTGGGAGAGGGTGGTGAGGGCGGGAGGATTTTTTAATGCAGAGGAAGGAATCTCTGAAGAGAGGGCATTTCAGCTGTTCTCTAACAAATGAGGAAGGAGGGGAGGGCCATGTGTGGAGCCCCTGAGGAGCAGGGCATGGGAAGACGGCACAGCCCCAAGTAGAGCTTTGTCATGGGAAGTGCTGGTGAGGTCTGGAGTCCAGTGGACCAGGAGCTGGGCGTTCTAGCACTGCAGTCCTTTCCTCTCAGGCCCCCTGGGGAGGCCAGACTTCTAAAGTGGGAACCCCAGGACTGCAAAACATTAAACCAAACAAAAGCTTCAATTATCTCTGTGATCACTGCTGCAGCAGGCACCTGTGTTTGATTAAAGCCCTGGTGACTTTTGAATCTGGAGTTTTACAGCACTCTGCACTCATGTGGCTTTGTAGTGGGAACTCTGAGAGACTTAAATTCTACCACATGAGCAAGTTCTAGCCCTATTCTGGTCCCACAAGAGGCCGTTTTTACCTGGTGAGATGCCACTTGCTTTACAAAGCATCTTTTTTGTTTGTTTTTTGATAAAACATCCTCGAGACTTCCTTTTTGAAGTTGGAAACCTGGAAGCCTGATTTTTAAACTGGCTTAAACTGGGCTCTTCACCTAGGTCCTCACCCTCTTACCTCCGCAGTATTTTTGAATTCCTCTTTCACCTCCTCAGTATTTCTGCCTTGTTTCCTTTGATCTGGTGGAGCTGAGTGGTTCTGGTTCAGCTGAGTCAACCACTGAGCTTTCTGTGCCCCGCTGAAGCCAGTCCAGGAGCCGGTGGACTTCACTGGGCCATGGCTCTCCATTTGAAGGCACAGCTTGTCAAACTAGTTATGTGGCTTTTACCTGGGGAGGGAGGAGCAGTGACAGAGAGCTTGGGGCTATCAGTAAACGCTCCTGTCCCTGTGCACACAGTGCCCAGCAAGAAGTTAAGTCCCTGGATTATACTGTGGACACACGGGCTGGGATTCTGTCTGCCCTACCCTCAAGGAGATCTGATGGCAACCATCTTCCCTGTCAACAGAATAGAAAGGAGTGACTGGGTGTGAGGGTGTCTGCCTCCTCGGGAGAGAAGACAGTGAGGTTTCCACTCTCCTGGCAGCAGACCCATGTGAACTTGTTAAATCTTTTAAGTGGCCATGTAGGTGGGGAGGGCTCTGTGTGTGTGTGTCCTTATCCCCTTAAATAAGAAAAGGAAGCTTCCCTTTTGTAAAATAGATTCAGAATGGGCAAAAAGGGTATGACAAATGGAAAATGTGTCAAATTCTATTGAGTCCTACCCCATGTTTGGGATGCAGCTGTGAATATCCATGGCGGGTGGCCTATTACACACTTACACTGAGCTGAATCTGCTCCAAGTTACTGCAGATCGAAAAGGCTTTGGGGGGTGGGTGCGTGTAAAGGCACGGAAGGTCCTTACTGAAGTCACCTCTTGGGTAGCAGAACGAGGGGCCACTCACCAGAGTGGGTCTGTGTTTTATAGCCAGCCAGCTTCTTGTGTAACATGAGTGGAGGCCTTGTGGGCCCGGAGTCCGGCGCTCGGGTGGAAACATGACCGCCAGGGCCAGCCAGCAGCCCTCACTGGGCCCTGTGCAAAGCGGAGCGCCGCGCCGAGCCTTTGGGGGTATGAGAGAAACCGGAGCCCTGGCCAGGCTCTCAAGGAGCTCACTGTAGCTGGGAAGAGCAAAGCCACCTGAGACCTCAGAAGGACACTAAGCGGCACACCGACAAGCCACAGCACTCTAGCCGTGTCCCAGAGAGGAAAGGGGTGACTAAGGGCAGGTGGGGTCAGTCATGGAAACTTTCATAGTGGAGGTGAGTGGGCAGGAGGGGTGGCCTTGGCCCCGCAGCGGGCAGATGCCCGGCAGCAGCATTCGAGGGTCCCCTGTGCAACCAGCCAACCTCGCCGCCTCCCTGGGGCAGCCCTACCAGGTCTTCCCCGAGTGAGTGATGTCTCTGCGAGCTCAGGGTTGAGAGATGAGGTGCCATGCTCATTCTCTTTTGTGTTTTGTTTTGGGTACTAGGGATCAAGCCCAGCGGTGCTTTAACTCTGAGCTGCATTTGTTTGTTTGTTTGGTTTTTGTTGTTGTTGTTGTTTTTTCCCAGATTTTGAGATGGTCTCCCTAAGTTGTTGAGGCTGGCCTCAAACTTGCGACCCTCTTGCCTCAGCCTCCTGAGTCTGTGGGATTATACGTGTTCGCCACTATGCCGGCTTGCTCATTCTATTTTAGCCATACCTGGGGACCTCTAAGTAGCAGGACCCCAGGTTCTGGATCTGAATCCGTTCATGGGTCCTGTCACTTTCACTGATAGCACTGCAGGTAGCAGCCAGACTCTTCAGGTGGAGGTTTTCTCTAGCTGCCTTTTGAGGCATGTGATTGTAGTTTGCTGTATGCCGTCCCTGCAATGACGGTGGCCCAGAGGGTTCTGGCTTAGAGTATATTTTTGCCTGCCACACTGAGCTTCTAGGTGTTACTCTTGTTTATAAGTAAATGCCATAGGGGCTGGGGTTGTGGCTCAGCGGTAGAGCGCTTGCCTCGTACGTGTGAGGCACTGGGTTCGATCCTCAGCACCACATAAAATAAATAAAGGTATTGTGTTCATCTATAACTAAATAAAATATTTTTTAAAAAAAAGTAAATGCCATAGAGCTGGCTTGTGGAAGTTAAACAGTTCCCACCCCAGGAAATACTTCACTGTTTAAAAAAAAAGTATTCATTCACATGCTTGTGGCCAAATATGTGGCTCAAATAATGCCGGGCCCTTGCTGTGCTTTCCCAAAATTGGCATCTTTGAGTTGCATCCTGGCCTGTGGGAAAGGAGGCTGGCATAGCTCGTCCGTGCCTTTCTTTGTCCATGAGGTTTCAGGTGTTTTCCCCCCTGTTGCAGTTGGTGCATGAAAACCCTGACATAGGTCAGCTCCAGCAAGTGAGGTAGTGGCTGAACTCAGCCAGGGGAGCTTGTCCTCCATCTTTTAGCCTGCTGGGGTCGGTAGGCTTGCTGTAGAAGGATTTATGGAGGTGGTGAGCATGGCCGGCAACGCGTGGATTAAACTCGTCTCTGCAGCTTGGGTGACATTAGGGAGAGAGGGCTGGAGAATATTAGCACAGTTAATTTCTATTTCCTTTTGCACCTCATTAAAGCTTCCAGGCTGGGTCTCCCTGACAGTCTTTATGAGGTGTGTCCCCCCCACCTTTTGAAAGGCAGAGATGCTAGGGAAACAGAAGAGAACCCGGGGCTCGTTGCTTATAGTTGGGGACTGTATTGTTTCACCTCCATTCTGGGAGAGGCTTCTGGGGGAGAAACTGCAGAATATTCAGGATCAGTTTCTTCATGAACCCAAATTCTGGAGGAGACACCTGCTCAGCTGGCGGGTTGGCTCGTGGTACCCAGCCTGCTCCCCAGACGCCGGAGGCTGCTCAAATGACACTGGGCTTCAGGCTGTCTCCTGGCCCAGCAGCTGCACCCTGGGAGGCCGTGTTAAGAGTCTTCTTAGCCAAGGGGGGGCCCTTCTGGCACCTCCGTGTCCACACTTGGCTGTGGCAGAAGAACAGAAGTGAAAGGTGTGGGGTGGACAGGGGCTGGGTCGGGGCTGTGCTCAGCACCTCTATTCCTCATGGGGAGGTAGGAGGGGTTAAGCCTCAGTATCCTCCTTTGAAAAGGGGTGTCCCTCTGCTTCACAAGGTGTTTCTGAGGATTAAATAAGATAATGTGTGGGAGTACTTGGCAGAGTACCTGGCACATTGTAAGTGCTCAGTAATCTTTCCAGTGGCTCCCTTCCTGCACCCAGGTGGGGTCTGCTGCTCAAGTCTCCTCTTCAGAGGTTGAGCGGCCTGACCCAAACATCCACCCGCTTTCCTGAAGTTCTCCCCCAGGGAGTTTTGGAGCCTACACCCAGCCAGCAGCTTCAAAGAAACATCCTCCATCAAGTGGCAACACGTACTTGGGCTGCAAGTGACACAATGTAACCCTTTCCCTGGCCTTTGCATCCATCTGGACCTGATTATCTGGGAGGTGGCTTCTTATTTCAGGGTTTCAGGCCCTGAGCAGTTTTGTGTCTGGGTGAGCCCCGGGCGGCACCGGGGAGGCCCTTTCATGAGTAAGTCAGCTTACTAAGCTCCTGTCAGCTGAGGGGCTCTTTCTCCTCAGGTCCCCTTCTTTCAATTCCCTTGCTGCAAAGCAAAAAAAGAAAAAAAAAGGTACCCACTCAAGTTAGAAACAGCCCTCAGCCTAGCACCAGCCAGCTTCTCTTCAGTTAAGTGATGTAGAAACAGGAAGGGCTTCATGATGATAACCCAAAAATAACTGCCCAGGAAGGCTGTTCAATGGGGCAGAGATGCACAGGAGCCTGTGGCCAGCTCTCTGTGCTGAACGTGGGGCTGTAGCAGGCCTCCTTCCTGACATGCTGCTCTTTCCTCCTTTCTCCCTCCACCCGCTTCATGGGGTCACTTCCTGATGCCATTCCTCAACTTAGCCCCTGTCCCCCTCAAAAGCAATCAAATCCACAACCTAATAAGGCAAAAGAATGAGGAGAATGTCCGCCTCCCAGCCTCTCCCCTGACAGGGCCCAAGCCCACAGCAAATTTGGAAAATGTTACAGCACAGTGACAACCGACGGGCTGGCGAGGCAGCCATGCTCAGGAGCTCCCATTGTTGGCAGCAGGCAGGACCCTGAGGGAGGGCCACCCGGCTTGTGCTTTCCAAGTCAGGCTGTTGACACTCTAGCACAACCCAAGTGTAGGGCCAGTGCAGCCCGCCGCCCCGCCAGCCGCCCCGCCAGCCGCCCCGCCAGCCGCCCCGCCAGCCGCCCCGCCAGCCGCCCCGCCAGCCGCGGGCTCTGCGAGCCAGGAGTACAGCGAGCACCTGGGAAGGCTGCCCTGGAGCCGCCCCAGCCATCTCCCCTCAGCGTGGGGGCACCATGCACATCCGAACACTTCTCGCCTCTGAGATGAGCAGTTTTCTTCCCCTTGACTATGCCAGGGTTAAATTATCCCTGGCGTTAATTAAAACTTGTCAACACTTAGAGTTGGGCCCCACAGAAACCTGTCACCCCTCCTACATCATTATCCCAGGCAAGTCAGCCCTCTCTGAAGCAGTTTCCATTCTGGACTGGGGGCAGGAGGCCTGCAGGAGGGGGCTCACCGGGCCACGCCCACTTGGTTTTGGAAGGTCAAGCTTCCTAATTAACCTGAAGGCTGGGGGAGGGGCGGGGAAGGGGAGCAGCCTAGGAATGATGTGCCGGCTCTTTCACATTGCTAATTATCAGCAAGCATGAGGTCATCCGTAAATATAGCTAATTCTTTAGCTTGTAATTAAGGTGCTCATTAAAAGTTCAGGAAAGTTGTTTTTTTGTTTTTTTTTAAAAGGGAAAAATACAAAAAGCCTTTGTTTGGACCTGACAGGATGGCTCAGAACAGGGGAGGACTTGAGGCACAGGACTAGCTTCCTGTCTTAAGAGCCTTTACAGGAAATTCACTGCAAACAATATTGGTGACCCTGCCAAGAAGGCAAACCTGGGGTGATGTCATTGTTCCAAGCTGTCACTGCCAAGCCTTTGACCTTGGTGGGATTAAAAAATGAGTTTTTTGTGTGTGTGTGTATTTAGCTGTCTTTAGAAGAAGCAAGTCAAGTGAAAAGTCGAATGAGAGAGAAATCACAAAGGAGAGTCTTGGAAATATTCTTATCTGGGTTCAACTTACCTTGTTCTTCTAAGTTTAAAAATATTCTCTTACTATTCTTGCTCTTCCAAATGCTGCTGCTTTGTCAGAGACAACTTTTTCTAAGGCATCCTCCATTTAGTGCTTTGGGTAACTACATGTCACAGTGTGGAATTTGTGGCCCACAGGCAGCGTAGTAGCAGTTAGGCCCTAGGTAACTGCTCACTCCGTCATGCTGAAGTTATGGAAGCTGACACAGGATGAGTCTGATATATCTGCTTCTATGCCCGCGCGTGCGCGCGCACACACAACCAGTTTGGAAGACTAACCATTGCCAGCCAGTTGGCAACTATAAGTTGTTAATCTTCCCATGTGCCTCCAGAAACCGTCTGGACTGCTCTCTGAAAAAAAGGACAAGCTTTGTATCTTGTCATTTTTCCATTTGCTGGAAGATGAACAGAGAGGCATAAACACAGTCTTAAAATGAAAGCAACAAAAATAAACTCAAAGCAGCCCTGCGTGAAGACATTAATGCAAAATATGCGAGCTGGCTTACTATTTATATGGCAGAAGGCAGTCAGAGGATCCAGGCCTGGCTAGGGAGAGTTGCGTCTTTTGAGGTGCCTGTTCTTCAGAATTCCAGATAAACCCTGGGCGATTGCCCAGCTGAGGCTGTAATGTCGGGTCTACTTTCATGCTTTGCATAGTCCAGTGTCTTGATGGAGCCAGCGGCCTCTGAAATGCTAATGCAGGATCCAGACACAGTTCCAGGGGCCCCCCTCCCCACATCCTAACAACCTTAGAAGGAAGTTTGAAGATTAAACAGGAGAGCCACGCAAGTTTCCTGTGGTTTACCCCCTTTGATCTGTTAATATTCTTTGTTTTCCCCCATTCATCTGACATTTACCACACTGTGTTAGGCTTGGAGAGACGGCAAGAAAGACAGCCCAACCCCTGTCCTCATAGCAGTTCCGTCCTGAGGGACAACAATGAATTAAAGGATGCAAGTGGACTGAGTGTCAGGGCACCATGTAGATGTGAGTGTGGTCCTTGGTTACTACCTGCTGACTGATGTACGTAGGCCCATTGATGTTGCTTCCTGGGTTCAGAAAGGGTCTTTCCAGCATGGTCTCTGCCTGGGGCCTCAAATGTTCAGGGCTACGTTCCTTATAAAGTGACCTTTAGATAAGTCCTCGATGTAAGGTTTGTGGTGTGTGGTTTCCAAGGCTCTCCATTGCTGAGAAGTCACCTTTTCCTTGTTCCTGGCTTGGGACCTGTTGCTGGAAAGGAATGGTGAATCCAGGCAAGAAGGATGCACTACCTGGGCCAAGGACACCTGAGCTTGCAGGTGTCCTCCATCAGTGGCATTGCTAGACTTTCCACAATGAAAAATGTTGGCCCAGCCTGGTTTGGAGTGGATGGTCAGGGTAGGGGCTGGCCCTGAAGTTACAGGACTGCTGATTTTAGTCAGGCTGGGTGTGTATATAAAGCCCCTGGAGCTGGTACAGAGTTTGGAGGGGATGGGTGACAGAAGCCACATCCATTACTGAGGAAGGTGGTTGCCCTTCTATAGCTTAAGGAGTTGCCTTGGTGTAGTTGGAGCCACATTTTTGTGGTAAATTCCAGGAAATTGAGCCCAGTGCAGTCTCAAGAAGTCCATGAGGTTAGCACCAGTCTTTTTTTTTTTTTTTTTGGTGGTACCAGGGATTGAACTCAGGGGCACTCGACCACTGAGCCACCTCCCCAGCCCTATTTTGTGTTTTATGTAGAGACAGGGTCTCACTGAGTTGCTTACCACCTCGCCGTTGCTGAGGCTGGCTTTGAACTCGGGATTCTCCTGTCTCAGCCTCCCTAAGTGCTGGGATTACAGGCTTGAGCCACCGCGCCCGGCTTAGCACCAGTTTTTGATGGACTGGTGACAGCAGTACTGAGGGTAACACCATCGTGGTCGCAGCCCTGGGCCTTTGTTCTTTGGACCCACTTTGGATGTCATCTCTTAAAAGCCTGGCTCCACAAGCAAGACTCCACATGAAGCTCGAAGCAGAGCTGTGCAGGGGGGCAAGGCCCCGGAGGCCAGCGTGAACCCCAGTGTTCCCTCTTCAGCGTGTGGAGACTCCAGGGCTTTTCTGATCTTTGGAAATAGCTGTTCACTGAGCACCAGGTGGAAAGCGTGGGCAGCTGAAGGGGCTCCTTCCTCGGGGCCTGCAGAGCCACTGTGACTGGCATATTCTGACATTTTCCTGACCACACCTTTTTCCTTATTTGCCCCATCCCAGTCTCCCAGCCACCTCATTTGGCTAGGGTGCCAGGAAAGCGTGTCTCCTAGGCCCCCTGGGAAATTTGGTGTTGCCATTCACGGGGTCAGGGATTTAGGCCACCTGTGGAGTGCGGAAGGCTAAAGTAGAAGCTGAGCCGGTGCAGCTCTGTCCTCGGTCCTCTCTCAGCAACAGCGAGGACAGGGGTGGCCACCACCTGGCTTGTATCTTGAGCTGGGTGGTCCTGTCATTTGGGCAGTTGTGAGGGGGGTGGATGTAAGGAAGCGCCCCTGGTTCTCTTCTGGGGCTGATGGCCTATGGTCTTGGATTATCACGGAGCAGGTGACAGAACCAGTGAATAGCCTGACAGCCCCAGGCAGCCCCAGCTGACTGTGGCCAGGTGGGAATGGGGGCCTGGAACTTCAGTTTCTAGGAACTAGAAATCTAGAGTTTTATGGAGTAATTGATTCAACAGAAAATCAGCAAAAACCAAAACAAAACACCCCTGCAGGCTATGCAAAGTGGGGCTTGTTTGGCTTCAGGAGCTCCCCATTTGTGACCTCTGACCTCTCAAGGTCTTGGTCCTGTCTCTGCCTCTCCTTTGGTTTCTTGGTTGAAGTGCTACTGCTTAATCCTCTTATTGGGAGGGAGAAAATCCATTTTCCTTTTCTCCTTAGTGACAGCTCTCATGGAAGGTGGTAGGTGACTGGCGGTGGGAGGGCCTTGCCCTGTCTGTGTTTTATTTTTTTCCTACCTCCACCCTGCCTCCTTCCCATTACCTTAGATAGTTGAGTTGGCTCCTCAAAATTCCTCTGACCACGTACATATTTTTAGGATCTGACTCCATTTTTCCGTGAACAAGAATAGTGGAAAGGTTTTTGCTTGTTTTAGAAGGCCGAAGGCAGCACTTTGGTACGAAGGCAGCTATTCTGAACACAAATAACCTGGTGGACCGAGCCAACCTTCAAAATGAACTGCCACTTCTAAACCTGCACCCAATTGGCACATGTACAGAAATACTTCTTTAGGATTTGTGGAAAAGCCCAAACACAGCACTTCTTACTAACGAGAGAGTAGATAAATTTCAGAAAAACGGGATATAGTGGGTGTGCAGTCAACTCTGGAGGAAAAAAGTTGACACTCATCCCTGAGAAAGTGTCTCCCCCCCACCCCCAGGCTCTAATGGAGTCCCTGCTAATTGGTCCTTCATTGGTCCTTATCAAACTTTGCATTTGAAGCTGTCTGTCTGCCTGGGAAAAGCCAGGAAACTCTCCATAAAGACATCGCCCGCTGCTTTTAGCTTTTTTGGGCTGTGTTGCCTTTGCGCTGCTTGGAGCATTTCCTGGCCCGATTGTTTTCTCAGGCTGGCCTTGAGTCCTCACATGTTATTTATGTGCCTAGAAATAGCTGGAGGAGAAATGGCTGTGATGCTTCGCATTGCTCACTGCCTGTCCACGGTGGAGAGTCTCGCAAGGGAAAGGGCTCCCCCGCCAGAAGAGCAGCTGGGCAGAGGAGCCCCCCTCACCCGGCTGGTCTGTCACAGCACTCTAGTGTGCTGCAGCTATTAGGGTGAGAAAGTTTCCAGGGCTCCATGGGTAGTGATTGGAGTGCTGGGACTTCTCAGAGGGCTTTGCTGCCAGCTGTGTGGGCCACCCATACGCATTTGTTATGCGAGGTCCTGTTTCTCCGTCTGTGTCTTTCTTGGTGGATTCTGAATGAATGGAGAAAGGGAGGGGCGGGGCAGCAGATTGACAGGAGGAGAAACCCCTCACGACTCTGACCCCAACGTGACCGCTCAGTGTTCAGTGAGCATTTATCCTTTATTTGCCACAGACAAGGTGCTGGGTAAAGAGATGTGAACAGAATGGTCCTCCTTCCTGTCCTCGTGGAGCTTACAGCCTAGTGGGGGAGGTAGGCATTCAGCCACCACCACCACCACCACGGAAATCTCACATAGGTAGAGAGTTCAGAATTGTGATTTCCCTCCCACTGTACAGGGGATTGAACCCCAGGCTACCACTGAGCCACATTCCCAGCCCTTTTTATTTTGAGACAGGGTCTTGCCAGGTTGCCCAGGCTGTTCTTGAACTTGGATCCTCCTCTTCCTCGCCTCCTGAGTTGCAGGGACCACAGGTGTGTACCACCACACCTGGCTCAGATTGTGATCTCATCCGTGAAGGATGAGCAGAGCCCTGGAGCAGGGGCTGTGGGAACACCAGGTGAACTGGATGGAGCTGTTGGGAGACCTTTCTGGGCTGGTTACAGTCCAATGAGACTGCGGGGCTGGAAGGAGCCAGCCTGGGAGGAGAAAAGATGGTTCCAGGCAGGAGCCCCTGGGGGGTGTGAGAGCAGACAAATAAAATGAGACCAGTGCCTAGCACCCAGGGGCAAGTGGACAGGGTAGTGTGGGTCCTGAGCGGTGACAGCAGCCCCGGTGCACCTCCTGTAAGGATCGTGAGTTGTATTTTAGATGCAGTGAGGAAGCATTGAATCCACAGGTGACTCGCTGTGCTCTAGCCCCTGTTCCTAACAGCAGAGAAACCCAGAATCCCCCGCCTGTAGCTTCAGCTGAGCTCACATCAGCACGGCATTTTTAGCCTCTCCTTACGGAGGAGGGAACTCGGAGGAGGGAACTGAGGTTCAGAGGGGTTGCTTGTCTTGTCCAGCCACTCAGCCTATAAATGACAGAACCAAGACTTGAACTGGCCTCTCCCCCTTTTAGGTATTTTTCCATGTCAGTGCTGAGCAATCAGCTGTCCTCCCCTCTCACTTCACTGCCTCAGATTAAAATTCAGGGGCTTCTAGTGATTCTGGGGATTCAGGCATGGGATGGCATCAGGTCCCAGAGATGGGATCCGTGAGGAGAGGGAGGTCATGGTGTCTCAGCCTCAGTGGCCCATGGGATGCCAGTCTTTGTGCATTTTACCGCCACTGGGGCATCCTAGGTTGGAGATGAGCGTTTGGTCCACTGGCGTGGGGGGGGGGGCACCTGTCTGGATTATAGCTTGAAGCTGGGAGCTGAGCTCACTCTCTGGCCAGATCCAGGTTGGGCCTGCCCATATATGGCTCCATCTCCACAGGTGATGGCATTGGGAGTTGTTTTCTGTGTTGCTGGTGGGAGGTGCCCAGTCACATTCCTTTGTAGACAAGCACAAACTGGATATTTTTGAAATTGAAGGCCTGAAAGCAGCCAAAGAATTAATTCTGGTCTGAAATGCATGTGATGAGAGTGTAGCCAACCTGGCTTGGGTGCTGCTTCTTGACTTTGTTACTTTTTATAAGCCTAGAAATCATTCTCAAGAGGAGAGGATCTCTATGAACATCTTGAGCTGTGTGCTCCGAGGCTGGCGGGGCTGACGGTGGAGGCCTGCGGCTACAGGAAGGAAGGGCTCAAGTCGGTGTTGTAATCATGTGCACTTTGGCTGACAGGTGCTGGGAGAGGTTTCCTGGTGAATGGTCAGCCAGGTGGGCCCAGCTCTTCATCACCCAAATGAGAGGCCTCATAGCTGAGAGTGTAGGCCTGGCTGCAGGGGTCCCACTGTGCACAGATGGGCCAGTCCGGGCCCACCCCCTGCCCTGTCCCAACTGTACTCAAGGTATTGTCAGCCTCTGAGCTGCCGCCTGTCGACTTCTCACAAACACAGGCCACAGGGCTGGAGCGAACCAGGTTCTCTTCTTGGTGTTGCTCCTTACCTGCCAAGGGACCCCGGGCAGGGGATCCTCAGTATCCACAGGGCCAGTAATGTATCCACCACAGGACAGTCGGGATCAGGAGGGATGAAGTCTTCTATCCATCTTTCCCCCCAGCAGTACTGGGGATTGAACACAGGGCCTCGGGCTTGCTGGGCTTGCCCTTCCCCCCTGAGCTGCACTCCCAGCGCCTGGCTGAGGGACGGGGTCTTTATGGGGTCTTGTCCTGTGGAACTACAGTCCCAATAAGAGTTACTGGTTGGGGTCCTAGGGATCAGGGAACCTCTCTTCAACTAGGAAACTTCAGCCAAAGAACTAAGGCAATAGAGATAATGAAGCCATCTGCGTGTTGAAGATTTACCCTGAGTGTCAGACAGTCCAACTGCTAGATAAGGAAGCATCGAGCATGTAAGAGTCAGGGGTCCTAGAAGTAAAACTCCTTGGAAGCAGCAGCGATCTTGTGCTCCTCCCTAGTCATCTCAGACTCGATGGTGGATGGAGCCCCTGACTGAGGGGCCTGTTCTTGCTGTTGCTGGGCAGGAAGGCAGCACAGGAGAGGCCAGTGCCTCATGCAGCGCAGGGTCCTGAGAGTGGGCTGCAGACCGTGCTGAGGGAGGCCTCTGGGCCCAGGGTGCACAAGAGTCTCCCTGAACTATGCCTTCTCCTGCAGAAGGCCACATGTGTTCTTCCCCCTGGGAAGCCTTCCACCGGGCAGGGCCTCTGCAGCCGGATGCCAGAGGTGACACGCAGCCCTCTGCCCTTTACCACAGACAGCCCGGAAAGGCCCTAGTGTAGCTTTTCGTCTCAGGAAGCCCTGAGGTCCCATCAGTTCTCCTGACTCAGTCTTTTTTTTTTTTTTTTTTTTTTTTAGTTGTAGATGGATGCTAATATCTTTATTTTATTGATTTATTTTTATATGGTGCTGAGGATCGAACCCAGTGACTCACGCATGCGCTCTACCACTGAGCCCCAGCCCCAGCCCCTCCTGACTCAGTCTTATTGCCCCTTTGCAAGAGCATAGCCAGGACTCCAGGGGGAGCAGTGGAGAACCAGTGTGGGCGGTGCCAGCGCTGGGGTCTCTGCATCCCCTAGGAGCCAAGGAGCATCCTGTTTGTGGTCCCGCTTGGCATCCCTGGCCCTGGGCATCCAGAGCCCTGCAGGGTCTGTTCCCTCTTCTGTCGGGCACACAGCTGCCCCTGCTCCTGCTCTTCTGTGCCGGGGGCGCCATGCAGGCTCCGCCCCTGCTTGTTCCCCCTCCGCACCCCACCCAGATCCTCAGCATACCTCCCCCGCTTTTGGCAGCACTGGGGATTGAGCCAGGGGCACTGTACCACTGAGCTACATCCCCAGCCCTTTTTATTTTTTATTTTTAGACAGGGCCTTGTTAGGTTGCCCAAGCTGGCTTCAAATTAGCAATCCTCCTGTCTCAGCTTCCTGAGTCACTGTGATTATAGGCACACACTACCATACCGAACCTAGAGGTAGCAATTTCTTCATAAAAGGGAAAAGTTTTAAAAAGAGAGAGAGAAGGAAAAAAATGGTTAAATGCATTTTAGTCACGGATCATTTCCGAGGTCAAGGGCATCTCTCTCTTTCATCACGACGTACCTGATGAACATGTGAACGTGTAGCTCAGTGAGTACTTGGACAAAATAGGATGGACTCTGTCCTAACAATAGCTCTCCAGGTGGCAGCGATGTCTCCCCCCTGTGCTTATAGAAAGGAATCCTGTTGTCAGAGAATTGGCAGGCACTGGTTCAGAACTCTGCAAAGAAAGCTGGCTGTCACACTGGGTCTAAAAGTGTTCCAGGGAAGACTTCTTAGGACCTATCAGATCACACACAATATGACCAGCCTTTAGATGGCATACATACGCTGGGCCTGGATGGGGCTGGTGACGGTGCCCAAGACCAAGGGTTATCAGTCTCTAACCTTAACACCGACCACAGTGGCTGTTCCAATGCTTAAACACGTGGATGGACAGATGAGTGGCAGGTCCATTTTACCTGTCTGGTTGGTTGGCTATTTATCCATCCTTTCAGCATTTATTTGTTGAGCATCTATACTTGCCAGACATTGTCCCACATGCAGGGACACAGCAGTGGACAAAATAGATTCTGTTTTCATGGTGCCCTCAGTCTCATGGGGGTTAGAGTTAAAAGGATGGTTAGAGTTAAAAGTAGAATGGAAGCCGGGTGTGGTGGCTCATGCTTGTAATCCCAGCACTTTGGGAGGCTGAGACAGGAGAATCACGAGTTCAAAGCCAGCGTCAGCAAGGGCGAGGTGCTAAGCAATTCAGTGAGACCCTGTCTCTACATAAAACACAAAATAAGGCTGGGGATGTGGCTCAGCAGTCAAGTGCCCCTGAGTTCAATCCCCAGTACCAAAAAAAAAAAAAAAAAAAAAAAGTAGAATGGAAATGCCAGGCATGACCACCCTCCATGTAGCAAGGTGAAAAATTATATCTAAAGATTGATGAGGAAGCTGGGCGTGGTGGTGCACACCTGTAACCTCAGCAGCTCCAGAGGCTGAGTCAGGAGGATTGCGAGTTCGAGGCCAAATCTTGTCTCAAAATAAAAAATAAAAAAGGCTAGGGATGTAGCTCAATGGTAGACTCCTGTGTCCAATCCCTAGTACTCCACCCACCCTCCCCCCAAAAAAAAGGAAGGAAGAGAGAGAGGACAAGAAAAGAAAATAAATTGCTACCTCTAGGTAAAATTAACTTTCACAGTGGAAGAAACAATAAGGTGTTTTGTTTCTAGGGATAGCTAAAAACTTCAAAACAGCCCTGTGGTTTCTCTGGCTGCCTGCCTTCCTGAAACCTGACTTGCTGGTGTGCTGTGTTCTGGGGCAGCCCACGGGTCTCCATTTGTTGAGCTGGGACTCGAGACGCGCAGTACCAGGAAAGGAAGATCAGTCTGGGCTGTGTTTGGTGACCATTGTTATTTATGGGATGCTGGCAGAGAAGTCAGTACCATGGAAAATCTAGAGAAAGAGAGAGGACCCGTGGTGTGGCTGAGCAGAATCTGATCGCTCCTCCGCTCTTTCCGGGCCACGGGACCAAGGGCAACACCGCTGCCCTTTCTCTCCCTGCTGTTCTGCTCCGGTATGGGCTTCGGCTCCCATGTCCCTCCACACCTCCTTCACTGTCAGTGGTGACTGGTTCTGGGGAACCAGCCACTCTGTTCCTTGCCCCTGGGACCTCTGCTCTGTTTGGGAGACAAAACCCGAGACTGTCCTTTTAAATGCAACCTTGTTTTGTAGGAGAGGAGAAAAGAAAGGTGGTTTGTTAGGTGGTGATAATGGGTGTGCTCCAATACCCCTTCGAAAAGGGCGCAGCTGGGCCCCAGCGACCTTGGCCTTTGCTGAATAATGAGAGGAGGAAAACACAGGGAACTCCATGGGGATTTGAAGCTGGAATGTGGGGTGGGAAGTCCAGCTTTTACCTGGGAGCAGCCGGGTCTTCCTGTTATAGAAGGGTGCTGTGTGGCCACCAGCCAGATCATACCCTGGGAGGAGGAAACGCGCTTGGACGTGGGCTTTGGTGTGCTTTCAAAATGTGAAAGCCTCAGCTTGGGGATTCCATTTTCTCACCTCTCAGCCCCTACACGTCCACGGGGGCCAGACGTCTCTAGAGGTGGCCACTTTCCACCCAGCCCTTCACTGGGTTACAGGGCAGGTGTGTGCTGAGGGGGCGGGCGGCGCCCTGGCCTCTCTCATGCCGCCTCTCTGCAGTGTGGGGTGAAAACCACACGCACACACACGCACACACCTGCATGTGCACACACATTCTTGTAGAATATGCATGGAGTGTTGTGGAAGGAGAGGGGTGGTCTTTGGGTGCCCGTCACCTGTGTCAGCGATCGTTGACCTCTGCCGGCTCCTTTCATCAGCTTCTCCCGCACACTCCTCCCAGACGTCACTCACAAATGCCCCTGAGTAGATAAGAGCTTTTTGTTTTGTTTTGTTTTCATTTTTGTGATACTGGGAGTGAAACCCAGGGCCTTGTGCATGCTGGGCAAGTCCTCTGCCACCAGCTGCACCCCCAACCCCTAGGATGTAGGTCGTGTTTTTTGTTTGTTTTTTTATACTAGGGGATTGAACTTGGGGCACTCGACCACTGAGCCACATCTCCAGCCCTGTTTTGTATTTTATTTAGAGACAGGGTCTCACGGAGTTGCTTAGTGCCTCACTTTTGGCTGAGGCTGGCTTTGAACTCACAATCCTCCTGCCTCAGCCTCCTGAGCCACTGGATTACAGGTGTGTGATGCCTGGCTGTGGTTGCTTTGTAAAAGTGCAAATCATAGCAGGGTGTGGTGGCACTTGCCAGTAATCCCAACTACTGAGGAGACAGAGGCAAGAGGATCCCAAGTTCAAGGCCAGCCTGGGCAACTTAACAAGACCTTGTCTCAAAATGAAATAAAAAGGGCTGGGGATGGAGCTCAGGGGTAGAGTGCCCTTGGGTTCAGTCCCCAATATTGCCAAGAACAAAAACAAAACTAGGAAAGGTGCATGCTGTAAAGGCCACCCGTTGCCAGCTCCCTGAGCTTGGCGGCTCTGGGCAGACGACTCCGCCCCTCTGTGAAGGGTCATGTGTGGCACACAGGACAGGCCCCAGTGTTGGCTGTCACCATCATCTGTGTCCGTCTCCTCCTTGACCTTCTACCTGGCTCTATTCCAGTCTCTGTCATATCTAATGAGGCCACTGAGGAAACCTTCTGTCCCCAGCTGCCCAGAGCACACATTTTGGGCTCTTCTGTCTCTTTCTTCCCTCTGTGACCTCAGCCGACACCATCCCTCGCCACTTCTCTTGGGGTCCCCAGACATCTCCTGCACTGGTGGTGTTTTGCTTTTTGTGTCGCGGGATGTGGAATGACCTTCTTCCCAGGTCACCACCTATCAGAGCAGCGTTCTTCTTTCAGGTCCCAGATCAGGTGTCACCTGGCTTCTGCTGTACTGTGTCACACTGCCCTCGGTGACTGGCTTGTCAGTGTCCCTCCAGCCAGGCTGTGCCCTCCCCAAGGCGGGCCTGTTGGGCTCTCCCCAGACCCTGGTTGTGATGGTCTTGGTGCCCAGGAGATGGGCAGGCAGAGCTCCACTTAGTGGGCCCTCAGTGGGCGTGTGAAGCCGGTGGGCCATCTCGTGTCCCTCTCCTTTGGTTTTTCCTTTTCACATTCAAGAGAGGACACTGGTGAACCTGGTGGGAAACTGGGAGGCAGGGTCTGTTCCCACTAGGGAGAGTGGCTTCCTAACTTGGTCGCTGTCTCTAAATAAAACAGGTGGTCAGCTGCTCCCCTCAGATCTCTCCCTCTCTGGTCCCCTCTGTTGACCCTTGGCCACACTGTGGGATTGTAACAGCTTTGTCTCGGGGAAAATTTGGGATCCAGACCTTCTTATCTTCCCTTTGTTCCGTCTTAGAAAGGAGCAGGCCTCCCCTCAGCGTGTGTGGTGCCTGCCTTCCTCCTGCTGCCCACCACCCATGGCGCCACAGCCTCTGCTGGGGATAGGAGGCAGGGTTTTCATGGCTGCGAACTAGAAGCTCCTCTTTGCCGTCCAGTCGCGTAGCTAAGCCTGACAGCCCTGCCTTCCCCCAGTCCAGTGGGATGCAGGCACCACAACCATTTGGAACAGATCTTGTGGAGATGATCTAAGATGTAAGCGTGCTGCTTTCCAGCACAGCAGCTGCCTTTCAGATGGGGTCTCATGGGGGTCTGCTGTATTATAAATTGGATAAAAGAGCTACTGAGGTTAAATTTGCGTGGAGGCCCTCACAACCCCTGCACCTTTCAGGGTAGAGTACCTTTGGGAACTCTGAGGATCGCTGCCGGGTGTGGCGGCACACACCTGTAATTCCAGCTCCTTGGGAGGCTGAGGTAGGAGGACCACAAGTTGGAAGCCTTGGCAACTTCATGAGACCTTGTTCCAAAGTAAGATTTAAAAAGGGCTTGAGGGCAGGGGCTGTGGCTTGATGGGGGAGCGCCCTGCCCGTGGTAGGACTTCCATCGCCCCCTCTCCTCTGCTCCCTGGCCAGAGGGCCAGGTTAGGGTGCAGTTCACCGTGGGTCACAGCCAACCTGTGTTGACAGGCTGCCATCCAGTCCCGTAGCGAAGCCCAACAGCCCTGCTGGGCGGGCAGATGACAGGTCAGGTTGGTTCGGGGTTAGGCTTCGGCTGCACCTTCCTTTGTATTAGACTGGGTCCTGTCCCCTGGGAGGGGATAGTGCTGTAGACGGTCTGCCTTCAGATCTCCCAGTTCTCTCCATCTGCACTGTTGGAAACCTAGTCCAAGCTGCCACCGTGTCACAGGGGTGTGGGGATGGGGGTGGGGGGCTCTTCTCACATCTCTGGTCATGCTCCCCCCCCCCCCCCGTGGGACTCTGCTTATGCTTCCTGTTGCTCTTAGAATAAGACTCGGGCTCCCGCTGTGGTATCTAAAGCTCTGTGGGACCAGCATCCTCTGGGCCTTTGCCCACCTGTTCCCTCTCCGGCTGACTTTGCTTCTCCATCTCTTGTAGTCATTCTTTATTAGGGTTCTCTGTCCTGTTACAGCCATCTCTGTCAAGCCACCTTGTCGTCCTGTGGTCTCTTCCCCTGGAACACAGGCTTCACAAGGGAGGGATGTGTGTTGATTTAATCCCAGGGCTCAGGATGGTGGTAGATCCTCGGTACTTTTTTGGGGGGGTAGGGGAGTGCCAGGGATTGAACTCAGGGGCACTCGACCACTGAGCCACATCCCCAGCCCTATTTTGTGTTTTATGTAGAGACAGGGTCTCACTGAGTTGCTAAGCGCCTCACCATTGCTGAGGCTGGCTTTGAACTGGCAATTCTCCTTTCTCAGCCTCCCTAAGTGCTGGGATGACAGGCGTGCGCCGCCATGCCCAGCTCTCAGTATGTTTTTAAATTGGAGTGGATGAGGTTCAGCAGAGGCTCAGAGCAGTGAGTTTTCCCCCTGTGGGGGCTTGGAGCTGCCTGGGAGGGGCTGCCCGGTGCCACATTCTGGAGCCAGGCTGAGATGACTTTGGACTCCTGCGAGACCTGTTGGTTTCTCTGGTTCTCCTTGGGTATTGTCGTGCTCAGACCTGACTGTTTTGTTCCCTGGTGGCCTGAATGGCTGTGCCTGATGGCTCTTGCCTCTTCCTTTTTGGGTTCCTCTGGAGGAAAGCAGGTGTTAAGGACGCTCAGAACCCGAGCAAGGTCTGCATTCAGCTACAGCCTGAAATTGATTTCCTCCAGGCCCTGCCTGTGCCGGGTCTCTCCTGCTGCCTGTGGGGGTGCAAATGATGCAGCCGCCTGCTTGGCCTGCAGACCGCCCTCTTCCCTGAAAGATGCAGTAGGCCGGCGGGTGCAGCTTTGTTTTATGAGTCACCGGCGATAGCCTGTCGTAAATTGTTATTTCCTATACTTTCAGAGCAGCTTTATCAGGCGTCTCTTGTGCAACCTGGGAATGGATTTGATACAGGGTCAGTTAACACATTGTCTCATTGAAATCTGTCATTGTGCCCATATAAGGCGAACTCCTAGGGTTACTTTTTACCTTGGCAGAGTCACAGGAATGTCAAGGTAACCAGTCCACCTCAGCATAGCTCTGATTCTCACCAGGTCACCTGACTTTCCTTCCCTCCCATGACTCACCCTGCACCTCAGTGCCTGGCCTGTAGCACTGGGGCTGCTGGAATCCTCCCAGGGCCTCTGGGACTGCCCTTGGGCTTGCGTCTTCCCCAGAGTAGAGAGGAGCTCTGTGAAATGCCTCACGTGGTCCTGACAGCTTTGGCTGGGCACTGGTTAATTAGGAGACCCTGAGGCTCCGGCCCTGCCCCTAGTAGCTATGTGACCACAGGCAAGTCCTTGCAGCTTTTGGAGTCTCATCCATGAAATTGCAGCACTCAGAACAAATCCTTGTATACAGTAAGTGTTTAATAAATGTGAGTCACTTTTACACTTCAACCTTATGCTCCACCCAATTGTAAAAATATCTTTTGCTAGCTGGGCGTGGTGGCACATGCCTATAATTCCAACGACCTAGGAGGCAGAGATAGGAGCAGCACAAGTTCGAAGCCCGCCTCCCCAACTTAGTGAGACCCTGTCTCAAAATAAGAAATGAACTGGGGTGTGGCTCAGTGCTAAAGCTTCCCTGGGGACAATCTCCAGCACCCTCCCCCCAAAAAAACAAACAAACCACTCCATTAAGGCTCAGCCCCTAGGGACCTTTGATAGGGCAGGTTGAAGGGCACCCAGGTCCTCCCCAGCCCTGCATCCATGTTGTAATGACCACGAGTCCCTCCCCGGAAAACAGCTCCTTTCTCAGAGTGCGCCCCTCTCTTACTCCCTGTCGCTCTGCCCTCCGTGCTGCTCAGGCCACTCTCCATTTTCCTGGGCCAGCAGAAAGCCTGACGTCACACTGCTTCTGGAGACAGCACCCCTTAGAACTGCCGTGTGGTTTTGCCAAGCCTTAATACCAGACCCAGGAAGGCTTGTAGGTGGGGCAAGCCCAGCGAGAGCCTACCCCTGTCCCTCTGCCAGAGCAAATGCTTTCACCGTTTTTAATGGACTAATTATGAGTCAGAGGTTTCAGTCTCTCCTCACTGGTTCCTCCCAGTCCTGTAATTTCTCTTTGACTATAGAATCTTATTTTGGTTTTTCCTTTTTCAAAATTGTCCCAAGACACTGTTACTATTGTCCATCTATGTTCTATATATCCAAGGGGTTGGAGAGAGAGATGAATATGATCAAGGAAAAAAAGAGTCCTCTAACTCAAGTGCTTTTTGCAGGGGTACCAGGGATTGAACTCAGGCACTCGGCCACTGAGCCACATCCTCAGCCCCCCCCCCCTTTTTTTTTTTAAATAAATGTAGAGACAGGATCTCACTGAGTTGCTTAGCTCCTTGCCATTACTGAGGTTGGCTTTGAACTTGCAATCCTCCTGTCTTAGCCTCCCAAAGTGCTGGGATTACAGGTGTGTGCCACTGTGCCCAGCTTGACTAAAATATTAATTCTGAACACTGGGACTCTTAGGCACCTGTTAGGATTCCAAGTCCCAGTCTGAAGGTCAGAATAGGCTTGCTTGGCTATCTTTTTGAAGGATCAAAGTTTAAACCAGGAGATCTTCAATCCCCCATCCCCATCTGGAAACCTGAGCTCGGCTGTAAGCATTGAAAGTAAGTAGGGTTTTTGTAGCTTGAACTCCCTGTTCTCCAGGTGAAGGGCCCCATGTGCCCGATCATTTCACAGCAGAATGCCAGATGGGGCCAGAGGAGGCGGAGGTGGGGCGGGGCAGGGCAGAGCCCTAGCCTCTACTGCTGTCCTAATTTTAAAACTGCCTTTTGGGAGTGGAAGTTGTCTCTTTCAAAAGTAGCTATCCAGCCAGGCATGGTGGCGCATGCCTGTAATCCCAGCACTTAGGGAGGCTGAGACAGGAGAATCGTGAGTTCAAAGCCAGCCTCAGCAACAGCGAGGCGCTAAGCAACTCAGTGAGACCCTGTCTCTACATAAAACACAAAATAGGGCTGGGGATGTGGCTCAGTGGTCGAGTGCCCCTGAGTTCAATCCCTGGTACCAAAAAAAAAAAAAGTAGCTATCGAGGTAGGCCTTGCTCATCTCCTTTTCCTGTTAGAAAGTTCTGGGTGGAGGCCCAGCCCGCCTCCTCCTTCTGACCTGCCTTCAGTTCAGACCCACATCTTCCTGTGCAGATGCACTTTGCCTGGGAAACAGGCACTTCCTCTCGGGGAGGACCCAGTTCTTTGGAGTATAATCTGAGTAGCTTGGGTTGGTGGATTAGTTGGTTCTCCATGTGTGGGATGGTTCTAGAAAAGATTGTGTGAAAAGAGACAGGTGCAGTGGGAGTGTCCTCCCCTGCCCTTCCCCTGCCCTTCCCCTGCCCATCCCCTGCCCATCTCCTGCCATCTCCTGACCTTGCCCTGCCCATCCCCTGCCCCTCCCCTATCCCTCCCCTGCCCCCTGTGGTTTCTTGTAGCTCCAAGTGTGCAGTCCAGTCGAGTATCCAGTGGCAAGGCCTCTCTGAGTCCACTGAGCCTCAGACCCCTCATTTCTTTTTTTTTTTTTTAAATTTTTTTTTTAATTGTAGATGAACGCAATTTCTTTATTTTATTTATTTATTTTTTATGTGGTGCTGAGGATCGAACCCAGTGACTCACGCATGCGAGGCAAGCGCTCTTCCACTGAGCCACAACCCCAGCCCCCCCTCATTTCTTAAAGAGGGTGTTAGAGTGCTTGTTCTCAACCATGACTTCATGTGAGGGTCACCTGATGAGTTTTGTAAAATGTCATTGTCTAAGACTCACCTCCAGGGGATCTGATTCATTTGGCCTGTGAAATTCAGGCATTTTTGCTGGGTACAGCAGTGCACACCTGTAATCCCAGTGGTTCGAGAGGCTGAGGCAGGAGGATCACGAGTTCAAAGCCAGCCTCAGCAACTTAGCGAGGCCCTAAGCAACTCAGTGAGGCCATATCTCAAAATTAATTATAAAAAAGGGCTGGGGATGTGGCTCAGTGATTAAGTATCCTTAGATTCAGTCCCCAGTACCAAAAAAAGAAATCTAGGCATTTTAAAAAAAACTTCTAAGATCCATATATTTATTGTCATTTGATTTTTAACAAGGGTGTAAGATAATCTGTGGGGGAAAGATTAGTCATTTCAACAAATAATGCTGGAACAACTGGATATCCTCATGCAAAGAATAAAGCTGGACCTTTGCCTTACCATGTATAAAAATTAACTGAATGAATCAGAGACCTAAATGTAGGAGCTAAAACATAACTCTTAGAAGAAAACACAGGTATGAATTTTCATGGCCTTGGATTAGGCAATTACTCATTAGATACTACAGCAAAAACACAAGCAGCCAAAGAAAAATAGATAAATTAGATTCCTCAAAATCAAAACTCTTCTGCTTCAAAGAACACTATTAAAGTAAAATGGCCAGATACAGTGGCACATACCTGTAAGCCCAGTGATTTGGGAGGCTCAGACAGGACTGCAAGTTTGAGGCCAGCCTCAGAAACTTACTGAGACTTTTTTTTTTTTTTTTTTTAAATAAAGACTGAGGAAGTAAAGTGCCCCTGTGTTCAATCTCCAGTATCAAAAAACAAAACAACAACAACAAAAAAGTGAAGCAAGCCGGGCGCAGTGGCACACGCCTGTCATCCCAGCACTTAGGGAGGCTGAGACAGGAGAATCGCGAGTTCAAAGCCAGTCTCAGCAATGGCGAGGCGCTAAGCAACTCAGTGAGACCCTGTCTCTACATAAAACACAAAACAGGGCTGGGGATGTGGCTCAGTGGTCAAGTGCCCCTGAGTTCAATCCCCAGTACCCCACCCCCCAAAAAAAAACCTCTTACAATTCAACAATAAAAAGATGGCACAGTTAAAAGTGGGCAAAGGATTTGAGTACACATTTCTCTAAAGATAAGCAAATGGCCAATAAGCTCATGAAAAGATGCTCAGCATCATCAGGACAAATCAAAGCCACCATGAGATGCCACTTCACACTCACTGTAATAAAAATGTTAGATACTGACAAGTTTTGGCCAGGATATGGATAAATTGGAATCCTCACATTGCTAGTAGGTATGTAAAATGGCGCATCCTTTTTGGGAAACAGACCAACAGTTCTTCCAGGGACAGTGAGAGTTGCCACATGACCCGGCAGTTCCACTCCTAGGTACATATCCAAGGCAATTGAAAACACGTTCTCACAAAACTTCACAAATATTCATGGCATATTCCTAATTGCTAAAAAGTAGAAATAAGAAGAACGAACTTAAATGTGGTATATCCAACAAAGGAATATTATTCAGATGTGAGTCGCATGGAAGTACTCATTCATGGCTTTGTATGAACCTTGAAGACATGCTAAGTGCGAGCCAGGAGGTCGATTTGAAGGCCACATACTGGATTTATATGAAATGCCCAGAACAGGGAAATCCAGAGGGGAGGGGGGTATCATTGGTGGCTAGGGGAGGTGGGAAGGGACTGCTAACAATTTTGAGGTGATAGTGGCCCAACTTTGTGAATGTACCAAGACGCATGGGATTTGGAGCATGTGATTCCAGTGAGAGCAGCGCACCTTCTTCGAACTCTATATGTTTAGAAAAGAATACAGGCACATCCATGATCCACCGGCTCTGCTTTTACATTGTATAAATTAATCCTGTTGCTGAGTAACAAATCACCTCAAAGCCCAATGACGTAAAATAACGTATATTCATTATCTCCAAAAAAAGAGGAAAAAGAGAAGGAAAAAGCCCCCAGATAACCCTAAAGCACATCCAGGTTTGAGAGCCACTGGATTTGGAGAATCTTTGGAAGCAAGAAGAACCAGATCAGATCATTATCCTTCTTTTACTAATTTTGTTTTCATTTCATTTATTTATTAACTTTTTCCCCTTTATTCATTTGGTCGTTGGGAGGTGAGGCTGAGGGGATGGGAGGCTTGGGGGCGATTGCTTCGCGTCGACCACCAGAGTGCGGCCAGCCGCTTAGTAAATCCCAGCGAGTCCGGTTTCCCAGCTGCAGTGCCGATGCTGAGGAGTGGCGCCTTCTGGACAGGAGGGACGCACTGATGACAGGGTGTCTGCCGCTCACTGGCTGCCAGGCCGTGGCGCCCGCTCCCAGTGCTGTTCACTTGAATGCTCGCGAGTGTCTATTATCCTCCTTTACGAAGGAGAGCGCCGGAGCCTGGAGAGGGGAGCTTCGTCTTCTGAAGCCACACACATTTCCTAAGCAGTGAAACTGGGATTTGAACCTGTGTCTGTTTAGAGAGAGCCTTGCTGTGCTCACGGAGCCACGCTGTCCTTTCTGGGTGGATTGATGTCTAGAGGATCTGTCCACTCAGCCAGCCTCTTTGTCTTCCACCCACTGCCCCCTGTTGTTCAGGTTCAGCTCTTTTTAAGCCAGGGTCCCTCCCAGTCCAGTGGCCTCAGAAGCCGAAGTGAGGGGAGGCCCGAGGCTCCTCTCCTCCATGGTGGTGGCAAGCCCAGACTGCTCCCTTCCCTGGCTGTACATAGAACGCCTGCGCGTGTTTGGGAGGCCTCCTGAGAGCAAGCGGATTTATCCCTAAGCAGGGACCCTCGTCAGTATAAAATGAAATTAGGAACAAGAAGTCCTAACAACTAGATATGAGAGGTTTCAGTCCCGTTCCGTTTGTCATTCTAGGATTTATTGAGCACCTACTGTGTACAAGACACCATTCCAGCCAGTGGGGTCCTGTGGCCAGCAGTGCCTCCTCTCACGGGGCTTGTGTCACACTTGGGAGGGAGTCTGCCTGTGAATGGGCTAACGGTTTCGGATAGGAAGTGCAGTGGACAAAAGAGTGGACAGTGGAGGTGGCAGTGCCTTTCTGGCACTGCTTCAGGAAGGCCGCCTGGAGCAGTGGCATTCGAGAGGAGTCCCAAGGGAAGCCACGTAGCCAGCCCTGTAAAGAGCTGGAAGGTCCCGGACCCGCATTTCTCAGGAGGGACTGGCCGCATGCTTCCTGGCGCCTCACGGGGGGTTTGCCAAGGCTGGGAATCTGACCACTGGGAGGGGTGTGGGGGCAAGAGCTGGCTTCTGGACAGACACGCAAGACCTTTGGAATGCCCACGACTGCCCTGCGTGGCATTTGTACCTCTCCTCCAACTGGGAAGGTGGCCTTTTCATGTAGGCTGAGAAAACTCCGAATAAGGCAACTTCAGACTAGACGCAAGACGCGTTCTGTATTTCCCAATGATGACTTTCCTGAGGGCTGTGTCGGCAGGGGGCAGGCTCTCGGCATGCAGCTTCTGCTCCTGGCTGAGTCAGGTCCTGGATGGGCAGCCTTGGTCCCCTGCGCGGGAGGGCTGGCTGTCCCGAGCTGCTGCCCCCAGCTCGTTTCACGCTGGTCTGTGGTTTCCATCTCCTTTGGAATCTAGGGAAGGCAACGGATCTTCCAAAAAGGGCCCGCAAGTGCAGTCTCACCAACTGTTTCAGAGGCTTCAGGCTCCTGGTCAGGGTGACCGCCTCTCTGCCTGGGCGGCTCGTAACCTAGATTCTAGAAGGCTGAGCTGCCTGGCCCTGAAAGCACCTTTTTAGTTGGCGAGGGAGCCCAGGGCCCCAGGAGCAGTCTCTGCTTTCAGGAACTGAAAAGGCGCCCCACCGGGCCCAGGCGGGCCCAGGCCTAGCAGAAGTCGCCTGGCAGATGGGTGATAAGAAGGGTGGATGCCTTCGCTAGAAATAAATAGCCACTCCTCCCCTGTGTCCAAGCCCTGACGCCCTTCCCGAGGACCCGTGGAGGCAGGAGCCATGGGCAGCGTCAGAGGCCACAGCAGGCAAGGTGGGAGTTCAGGAGGTGGGACAGCGTCCTGCCCCTCAAAGCAGCCGGTGCCCCAGCGGAGCCGCAGACCCAACACGGTATTTGAGAGACGAGGTTTGAAAACTCCCGAGACCCCAGGGAGACCTGCTTGGTTTCCATGTGTCTGGGGCAGCTTGCTGTGGCCACCTGCAGGCTGGGCCTTCTTTGCCGGGCATTGGGCGGTGACGTCCTGCTAGGC
This sequence comes from Geosciurus inauris, assembly GCA_004024805.1. Lineage (NCBI taxonomy): Eukaryota > Metazoa > Chordata > Mammalia > Rodentia > Sciuridae > Geosciurus > Geosciurus inauris. Next base: position 38,896 of record PVHX01008395.1, on the reverse strand, counting down.
GGGTGGGCAGCGTGTACACAGTGGAAGGCGGGGTGCAGCACGCAGCAGCCAACAGCTTTTCCTAAAATCTCACCAAGCGTGGCGTCAGTGGACTCCAGACGGGAGAGTCTGCTGGGCTGGTAGAGCAGGGAGGCCTCTGGCCCCTGCCCGGCTGCCCTGCCTTTGTCCGTCCAGACCCACTCGCTCCCCAGCCACAGGGCTCTGCGGAGCCTGTCCTCAAGCTCAGACTGACTGCAAGACCAAGACCTTGTCCTAAAACCTTGTCCTGGTTTTAGTGGGGTTCCTGCCGTCAGCAGGCATTTCCCTCCATGCCACACGTGTGTGTTTCTGTGGTGCTGGGGTTGAACCAGCGCCTCGCACAGGCCAGGCGGGTGCTCTGCCACCGAGCTGCAGCCCAGCCAGCAGGAAGTCAGGAGGGAAAGGGAAGGGAGTTCCTCCAGGGGGCCACCCCCGCCCCAGATCCTTCCGTGGTCTCCGCCTGCCGGAGCACCGCTGGCCACCCTGGGTCTCCCTCATTCCTTTTTCATCGATGGTCCAGAGCAGAGGGTCTCGCCTCTGTGGGTTGGGGGAGGGCACCTTCCATGAATGGCTCATTAAAGCCACTGCTGCCACATTCCTGGCCGCTGAGGTCATCTCCCGAACAATATCCATCATTCATTCACCCAGCCGTCCCACATCCTGGCTGCTGGGAGGGGTCCCTGTGACACAGGAAAGACTTTATGACCATTGATGCCAGCACCCCCTCTAACACGCAGAGTGACAAAGCAGAACTAGCTGTGCCCCTCACCCAGCGTACCCATCTTGCCACCAGGGCTTGAGCACAGGGAGTAGTGACAGGATCCCAAAGAACCCACAGGCTCCCCCGCCCCCACCCTCCACTCACGCCCAGGGCTATTTTGGGAACCGTAGAAGGCAGCACCGGGCTGCCAGCCGAGTGGGCTGTGCTGCTCCTCTGTGGGTTTCCACGTGTGTTCTGAAGCGCCAGGCCACATCCTTCCTTCCTCCCCAGATAGGTCAAGAGCTGGGTGCAGCTCCCTTCATGGGGTGCTGGGTGCAGGTGGGGAGCAGCAGGGCTGCCCACATGTCACACTGGGGCCTCCCCGGCTGGGTTCTGTCATGGTCCAGTACCTCGCATTCCACTCTGACGTCCTGGAGTGAGTGCCCGCCTATTTGTATTTATTAGTGTGACCTCGAGCAAGTCACGTGACCCTTCCTGCCTCAGTTTCTTCATCTGTGCAGTAGAGACAAGTGTCTTGCATGATCACAGTGGGAGATTTAAAAAGAATCACTCATGTGTAGATAGTAGGGAGCAGCAGTTACTGTGCGATTAGCTTTAGTGTTCACACTGGCTTCCTGCTGTGTCCAGGACACAGTAGGGCCTCCAAGCCAGCATTTGTCAGGCAGGTGGTGTACGCATCCTTAGATGCAGTGCTGGGACACAGCCTGTCTTGTTCTAGCTGCTCAGATCGCTGCATTCCCTGGAGAATGACAGTGACGCCCAGAAGAGCTCAGGGTGCTTTGCCTTTCTCTCCCACAGAGCTCTGGCTGCTTCCTCCTGGGAGCTCATGAAAGTGAGGCCTTCAGTTTGGGTTTTTCAATCAGGACGGACATCCCTAACGTGGCTTCTCTGCCTTCCTCCTTCTGCTAGGAGGAAGAAGTCGCTCTCAGTTTCTTTCCCTTTTGGGGATTGAACCCAAAGGTGCTTTATCACTGAGCCACATTCCCAGCCTTTTTATTTTGAGACGATCTCACTAAGTTGCTGAGGCTGACCTCAAACTTGCGATCCTCTTGCCTCAGCCTCCTGAGTCACTGGGGTTACAGGCATGAGCCACCATACCTGGTGAACCCGATCTTTTAAAGGACCCATTAACTCCTTTCTTATCTTCCTTTCTCTGACCAGGTTCTGCCCCTCCCGCCGTGGGGCCTTGGCACATGCTGTTCCCATTATCTGTGGAGCCTGCCTTATGTCTTATTTAGCTTATCATCACTCAGTTCAGAATTTGAAAATTACCTCTTCAGGGGAACCTTGCTGCACCTGCCCTTGTCACTCCACGGGACATTCCCCCACTGCACTGGGCATTCTCTGCAGCTCCCATTATGAGGCAGGGGATACAAACCATCTGATAACCTAAGAGAGGCCTCTGAAGCTACAATACCTGTTTTTAAATCCAGCCTCTGTAATTTTCTAGGGACGTGGCTTATCTGGGCAGGTCTCTTGGCTTCTCAGGCCCTCCGTTTCCTCTTTTATAAAGTGGGGGCATGAGAAAGTTAAGACAGGACAAAGGGCCTGGACCAGTGCCTGGCGCGTAGCAGGGCGTTTGGAGTGCCTGCTGCGGTCATCTCTGTTTCCACTCTCCCTAAAGCTGTGCTTTCTGTGGTGGAACATGGCTGGGTGGTGGGCTGCTGTCCCTCAGAGCAGGGCCACTGTGCGGTGCAGCCTTGCCTGTGTTTGCTCGCTGTCGGGCACTTGGCGCGGGCCTGGCCCTGTGGGCACTCTGCAAGTGCTTGTTGAGGGAACATGTCCGGCTTGACAGGTTCTGGGTGCTAGGAACAGGCAGGACCCGTCAACAGGGGTCCGTAGCTCCCCCTGAGCACTTGCATGGTGGCGGGGTTGTGATGCACAGGAGGCCTCCAGCTATAGAAACCACCTCCCTGCGCCATCCACCCCACACGCTCCTCTAAACTGGAGAGGGAGAGGAAGGATCTGAGCAGAGTGTTATTTTTGTACCCAAGTAGAAAAAACTATGAATCTTTAATGTCCTTTTCAAACGCCAGCTCCTCCTGCCTTCTCACTGCAAGAAGTGGCACACTTGCTTCGTCCCAGAGGTGGCCTCCTGAGCCCATGCTGTCCTTGTCCAGAGCCCTGGGTCAGTAGGTGCCTCTCACCTTCCAAGAGGAGGAAACATGGCCAAGCAAGGCGTGGGGTGAGGGTGGGAGGCCACCAGTGGGGCTCCCTGGCTCTGAGTGAGTCCACGGTCGGGAAGGAGTTCTGCCTCACCCTGCCCCCAGCACACTTGGGTGTCCTCCCTGAGCACCTGCTGTGTTCTGCTCAGGACGCTGCCTGGAAGCATCCAGCCAGGAAGACATATACGCACGGGGCCCGCTATCGTTTCTTTGGAACTGGACCTTTCCTTGACATGTACAACACCGAGAGCTTAACCTGAGCCAGGCGCAGTGCGCGGTGGTTTGCTTTCATCCTTCTGTTCAATCCTCATCTTAAGAGCAGAGATTCCAGTCCCCATTCATCATGGAGGAAAGCAAGGCTCAGCATTTGCCAAGGTTATGGCAGGCTGCCTAAGCGGGAAAGGCGAGACTTGAACCAGGTCTCTGCGATCCCCAAGCCAGAACTCTTGTTTACTCCCCAGAGTAGATAAGCAAAGGTGAGTCATGTGTCTGGAGGGCAGGTAGCGCTGCAACTCCTGTGAGGACAGATGGCCTGGACCTGAGGAGGCAAAGTTTATTCAGCGCCTCTGCAGGTTGGAGTGGGGACCATCTGTGAGCAGGGCTCTTGACGTCCCGTTTCCCCTCCACACTGCTGCAGGAGTGGGCAGGGGCCTGCACAGAGGAGAGATGGCATCTTGCTTTTCCTGGGTGTTGGGTAGGAAGCAGCCAGCGAGCATGGATGTGACTCATCTGGTGCAGACTCCATGCCAGGGACTGGGACAGATGCTCTAAGTGCAGTCCACACGCACACAAGTGTCCTTACAACCACTGCAGGAGGTGGGCTCTGATGAGTCTGTTTCACAGGGAAGGGAATGGGCTAAGTAGGTAAAGTCACTCGGAAACAGGAGAAGGAAGTCAAGAGCTGGCATTCCAACCCAGATCTGTGCCTCTTCCAGGCATGTGGGAGTGACCCAAGCAGGTGGAAGCCAGCAGCAGTGCAGTGTCTTTTAGACATGTGCCCCACCCTCCCTGCAGACAGATGCCTGGACCCCGCTTCCAGCAGCAGCACGAGAGCCTGTGGGAATCCACCCTTCAGGAGCCGCCTTCTTGCAGCCTCAGGCTGTAGGATGTGACTTGGCCACTTTGTTGACAAAGGGCATCTTTCAGGCACAGGCAAGAGCAGAGGCTGGACATCCCCAGCTGCTTCCTGGCCAGCCCTGCCTGCTGCTGTCCTCTGCACTACAGGCCTCTGAGGTCTGTACTGCCCACTGTGCCGCCCGCTGTGCCCTGAGCTTGGTAAAGCTGGGGGAGCGGCACCTGGCCCCCCTCCCCTGTGGAGCTCACACAGGCAGGAGAGGGCTCGTGCGCACGTCCTGTGTGTTAAGACGAAAAATGCCTGGAAAATGTGTCTCCTGAGAGATGCCAAGGACCGTGTGGCGGTGCGGGCAGGCTGGGGACAGGGCAGGTGCTCTAGACGAGGCAGGAGGGCTCCAGATGCGGCAGGGAGGAGGAGCTGCGGGAGGGCACCGCAGCCCTCACTGGCCCTGCTGTGCTCTGGGCTCTGAGGGCAGCCTCACCTGGAGCCCTCCAGCTGACCGCGACCCAGGCAGTGTCTTCGTTGTTACAGGAGAGTAAACAGGCGTCAGGAGGGTTGGGTAACTGCCCCTCTGGTGCTGTAACCAGTGCTCTAGGCCTGGTTTATCTGACTGCAGAGTCATACGGTGGCAGCAAAGGGGACGGGCTGGAACAACTAGTGGATGTGCTCGCCAGTGAGACCCTGCCTGTGGCCTCTCCCCTGAGAGACCAGGTCTGCACTGGGCCAGGGAGATGGCAGGTGGCATCGTGGAGGAGCTGTGCTGAGGGTGCCATTCGGTTTGCACTGAGGATTGAACCAGGGGTGCTTTACTACTGAGCTGCATCCACTGCCCTTTTTGTTTTGAGACAGGGTTTTGCCGAGCTGTTCAGGGCCTTAGCCTCCCAGGTTGCTGGGATCACAGGCGTGTGCCCCATGCCTGGCTGGGCAGTGTTGTGGGGATGGGTCGATGCTGGCCGTGTGATAAGGGCAAATGTGTCTTGAGCCGGGACACGGCATCATTCAGTCAGCAGGCGTCTGTCTGCCAGGTAAGGGACTCTCTGTGTTTGTAGGAGGTGGATGGGCAGAGTGGTCTGGAAGCCTCAAGCTGGGTCCCGGCAGGGGATAGCATGCTAATTAGATGGTGGCTTTGGAGGGCCTCTGAGCAGGTCTGTTGAGAGTCATCAGAACACATGGTGCTCAGCCAGAGGCTCCATGGAAGCCCTCTTGCCCCATGTGGCCTTCGCCTGTGTCCTGGGCATGGAGTGTGCTCTTGCACGTCCCTGGCAGTCTGCCCACTTCTGCACTGGCCCTGCAGGTTGAGGAGGCAGCGTGGGGGTGTGGGGCAGGTGGCTCCTGGGGGAGCAGAGGCTTGGGGTTTTCTGAAGACCTTGCTGCAGAAGGTTAAGGACCGGTTCGCCCAGAAGTTGTCTGGGCATGTTGCTATTGACTGATTTGAGCTGCCTCTGTGGCACTGATGTCTGATAACATGCCCCAGCTGGCGGGCCCAGCGGCCTTGTCCTTGGAGGTTCTGCGATCATTAGGTGTGTTCATGTCTGACTTCCTGTTCAGGGCACCCCTACCAGAAGACACCCTTCCAGCTGATCCTCAGAAGCATCCTCCTCAAATGTCACTGTTCCCCATTCCCTTGCCGACCCCCTCTAAGACACGTCAGGTCTTTAGATTCAGAAGGGTGGGAGCCGGGTGCCAAGGTACATGCCCACAACCCCAGCAATTTGAGGAGATGAGGGCAGGAAGATCACAAGTTTGAGGCCAGCCTCAGCAACTTAGTGAAATGTTATCTCAAAATTAAAAAAAAAAAAAAAGCCAGACACACGCCTGTCATCCCAGCACTTTGGGAGGCTGAGACAGGAGGATCACAAGTTCAAAGCCAGCCTCAGCAACGGCAAGGCGCTAAGCAACTCAGTGAGTCCCTGTCTCTACATAAAACACAAAATGGGGCTGAGGATGTGGCTTAGTGGTCGAGTACCCCTGAGTTCAATCCCAGTACCCCCCCAAAAAAAGGCTGGGAAAAGGGCTAGTGGTGTGGCTCAGTGATAGAGTGCGCGTCTCACATGTGTGAGGCACTGGGTTTGATCCTTAGTACTGCATAAAAATGAAGGTATTGGGCTGGGGTTGTGGCTCAGTGGTAGAGCGCTTGCCTTGCATGCGTGAGGCGCTGGGTTCAATCCTCAGCACCACATAAAAATAAATAAAGATATCGTGTCCATCTACCATTTTAAAAAATTTTTAAAAAATAAAGGTATTATGTCCATCTACAACTAAAAGAAATATTTTTTAAAAAATGGCTGGAAATGGCTAGGTGGTAAAGCACCCCTGGGTTCAATCCCTGGTCCAAAAAAAAAATTTAGAAAGTTGGGACATGGAATGTTCTCCAGGAAAGAAAGAGGCCAGAGTGTTGGGCCACCTTGACTGTGGAGACAGGTGGGGAAACAGTTTGTAGATGGCGTTCCTGGCGCACCCTGCCTGTGACGGGATTCTGCAGCCTCAGTTTGGGCAGTGGAAGAAGCCAGTGCTTGGCCAGGAGCTGTGTCCACCGAGAACCGAGGACCTGAGCTCCTGGAGGGCAGGGGCCTGCCTGTTGTTGGCTGCTTGTAGGGCCTGTTGCTCGGCTGAGCTTGCAGAACTTAAGAGCCACAGTGGGGGCTGTAGCTCAGTGGTAGAGCGCTTGCCTGGCACGCGTGAGGCACTGGGTTCGATCCTCAGCACCACATACAAATAACAAATGAATAAAATAAAGATCCATCAACAACTAAAAAAATATTTTAAAAAAAGAGCCACAGTGGGCAGGGGCCCAGCTGCCTAGTGCACCTGTGGGTTCCCTCTTGGGAGCTCTGGGGTGGGGGGGGGAGCGACGTCGCTGGAGGCTTGACAGGGTGGGTTCAGGAACAAGCCCTGCTGCGCACCACCCACGCAATCCGTGGGCCTCAGCCTCCTTGTTTTTGCTCGGGTTACTGTAAAGGTCGGAAACAATGTATGCATATATGGGCTGGGGTTATGGCGCAGTGGTAGCGTGCTCGCCTAGCACGCAGGAGGCACTGGGTTCGATCCTCAGCACCACATTAAAAAAATAAAGATGTTCTGTCCACCTACAACTAAAAAACAAATTAAAAAAAAAAAAAACAATGTATGCATATAGATGGTGGCTCCAGGGCCTGGTCACGAGCCAGTGCCCCATGGTGGCCCCTGTCCTTCTGGGCCTGGGCTTTGGCCTGTGCCTTTAGTAAGAGCCGTGCCAGCCCAGCTGACCCTCCCGCCCCTCTGTCCTGCCTCCCAGACCTTCACAGCCTGGTGCAACTCCCACCTGCGGAAGGCGGGCACCCAGATCGAGAACATTGACGAGGACTTCCGGGACGGGCTCAAGCTCATGCTGCTCCTGGAGGTCATTTCAGGTGAGGCTCCTGCAGGCACAGTGCACCCACACGAGGACCGCTGCCTCGTCCCAGGAGGCCCCAGAGACACTGCCCCATTGCCACCTGTGTCTGGGCATTGACCTATGGGTGGGCTCAGAGTGGCCTGGCAGACCAGCGGGCCTGGTGTTGGAGAGCAGGAAGAATGCTGAGCCTTCTGTCCCTCCCGTCTCCTCTCAGGGGAGCGGCTACCTAAGCCCGAGCGTGGGAAGATGCGGGTGCACAAGATCAACAACGTGAACAAAGCCCTGGACTTCATCGCCAGCAAAGGGGTCAAGCTGGTCTCCATCGGGGCGGAAGGTGAGCTCACCTGGTGTGGCTGGGTCTGGCCGAGTTCCTGACCTTCAGGCTGACACCTGCACTCTGAACACATGCAATGGTTTGGTGGTGGAGCCCTAGGAGTTAAAGCCCCACTATGCATTCACCAGTGACCACGGTGGCTGCCCTCCATAGGATATTGGGCCCAGCACCTCCCCTCACACACACCTTGCAGGAAAATCCAGATGGGTGCAGTTCAGATCTGAGAAGTGTAATGGACCCAACCACGAGGGGCAGGGTAAGGAATGACTTTGACATGGGCCCTGGTCACCCTCATTTGTCCCTGCTCTGGACCCAGCTACAGCAACAGACATGTGACCTGGCCCCTCTGTGTCAGGAGCACCTCCACCATTGGCCCTGCCTGGAAGAGGGGCAGGAGCAGGTGCAGAGGAGAGAGGCCCTAGTGGGAAAGGCACTCAAGGACAAAGGTCTGTGCCCACACCTCACCTCACGTGCACGGACTGGGAACACAGGGTTTGGACTGCCCCAGGATCCTCTGTGTTCTGAGGGGACACCGTGGACCCCGCTCCGCCAGCCCCACGCCCTCCCGCTGGGGCAGCAGGCTGTCCTCAGGGCCCAGGGTTGAGCTCCTAGGTGCTTTTGGAGGTGAGGTGAGGCCTGATGGAGCCCAGAGGCTCCCAGCAGCCTGGGCTCCAGTTCTGCTCGTTAGTCAGAGCAGGGTTTCTGACATTCCAGTTGTCCCAGCTTTTAGAAAAACAAAGAAAACTAATTGCTGTTAATGACAGGGCTCTGAGAGTTTGGCCAGAACACGAGGCCAGAATGCTCGCACAGAGTTCCAAGGCCTTGCCCCAGCTGGGACCTCTCACAGGGGGGTGCCAAGCCCTGTGTGCTACAGTCGAGGTGGTTGGTGTTTGTTTTAAAAAATCAAAACCCAAAAATTCAGTTAGGCCCCGAGATGTTCTGTCCTGCATGGCTCTTTCTCTGGGCCCCAGTCCAGCCTGTGCCTCTCACAGCTGCGTTTGTTTTGCTCAAACGCTGGTCTGTAAATACAGAAGGGGTGGGAGGAGAGACCGTGGCGGCCTTAGTTTCATCTGGAGAAAAACTGCATCTGAAATGTTCCCGTTCATGCCCAGATTGGTTTACTTCCAATCCCTGTGACCACTGGGCCCTGGGACAAAGCTGGAGGGCAGTCTAATGGAGACATCTCACAGCTTCGTATACCTGAGAACTTGCCCTGCCCCTCCACATGGCTGGGCAGTTGGGGGAGAATGCCTTCTTTGTGGGGCTTATGAGAGGGGTCAGCCGTCAGGCACAGCTGCAGGTCGGAGCAGCAGCTGCTGGACGTGTCCTGAGAGGAGCTCTGGACCTCTGGAGTCAGCCTGCACTTCCAGCGGCTGGGTGTGGGGTTGGGCTGTCCCCTGCCCTAGAGAGTTGGGCCTTGGTGGCAGGCCCCATAGTTGCCCTGAGGGAAGAGCTGCTTTTGCCCCATAGTGGGAAGGGGCGGGTGGCTCTGCTCATTGTCTGTGTCTGGGGCCTTGGGCCCTGGGACAGGACTAGGACAGACAGTGGGTCCCTTCCCTGCCTCTGGGCAACAGACACATTATTTCCTCATCCTGGAACCTGAAGTCCAAAGCTGCTATGGGCTACTGGCCTGTGGTCCCCCTGGTGGCTCCTCCAGTGGCTAACAGTGCCCCTTTCCTTCTGAGTGTGTCCCCGGGGGTGGGCGCTGTGCTTCCAGCCATGCTGGGCCTCTGGAGTGCCTGCCCACCTAGACTCTCTCCTCCTGTCCTCTGAACTTATCTGGCCAGGCTCCCTGCCGAGATGTGGGGAGCAGAGGGGCTGGGGCGGGGTGGGGCTCCTGCAGACAGGCAGTGACGGGTGACATGAGCAACGGCTCGGGAGGAGGAGAGGCCCCGGCCGTTGCAGGGAGGGGCCCGGGGCATCCTCCACCGCTGGACAGAGGTGTGAGGTCCTCCAAGCAAAAAAGAGCCTGGCTTGCTGAGCGGCCACAGCCAGAGGATACTAGGAGGGGTGGGACAGAGTCACCCTGTAGGTCACACCAAGGAACACGGTGCCATCTGAGGCACAGTGGAATCTTGAGCAGGGGCGTGACACAAATCTGACCCACCTGGCTGCTCTGTGGAGGTGAACTGCCTGTGGGGTCTGAAGGAGACAGCATGTCTTTGCGGGCAGTGACAGTGACCTGCACAAGGGTGGCAGCAGCTAAGTTGGAAGCGCAGGTCCTTAGCACAGTTGTGCAGCACATGCGCCGACCCGCCCGTCAGAGCCCAGCTCAGCTGGGGGCAGGGCCCTTCACTTACAAGCAAATCATGCCTGAGCGGCAGGTGCCATGGCACAGGTGTGAGCAGAGGGACACTCCTGGGACAGTTCTGTGAGCTGGGTCATGACTGTGAGCTATCCCAGGGGAAGAGGCCTTCATGGCCCAAGAGACATGCAGAGGCTGGAGGTGCCCAGTGGCCACAGGCTGAAGAACAGCACCGCCCAGAGAATGCGTGGCACCTTCCTCTCAGGGGGCGGGCGGCAGCCTGGGCGCCGGTGGGAGAGCCAAGCTGGTCTCTAGGTGGGCCTGGGAGGCTGCCCGGGTGAGCCGAGCCTCCCTGCCCTCTAACAGCCTCCTCCCCCTCTGCCTCCTTCCTGTGCAGAGATCGTAGATGGCAATGCAAAGATGACCCTGGGGATGATATGGACCATCATCCTCAGGTTCGCCATCCAGGACATCTCTGTGGAAGGTAAGCTGCCGCGGCAAGGTGCCTTCTGATCTCCGAGTCGATCAGCTCCTGAAGCTCCGTCTTTGTGCTTTAAGCCTCTTCCTTGCTTCCTTGGGGGTAATGCAGAGGTGGCCTTTCCCAGGAGTTAGTGGTTAGTGGACAGAGTCCTCTCTGGCTGCCTGCCCCCTCCTTGCTCTAATGGCCTTGCTCTAATGTCCCCCAGCGTAGGGACTCCCACACTGCCCTCATGAAGTGGGCAAGGGTGACAGGCCCCATCATTTCACAGCTGGGGACTTTTTTGTTTGGCACTGGGGATTGAACCCAGAGCCACTTAACCACTGAGCCACATCCCCAGCCCTCTTTTATATTTTGTTTAGAGACAGGGTCTTGCTGAGTTGCTCAGGGCCTTGCTAAGTTGCTGAGGCTGGTTTTGAACCCAAGATCCTCCTGCCTCAGTCTTTGAGCAGCTGGGATTACAAGTGTGTGCCACCGCGCCCAGCTACAGCTAGGAACTTGGACCGGGGACCGGAGTGCCAGAGTTGGGCATGGGCTGGTTCTCTTTCTGCTCGACACCCCCACGCTTGGACCTTTGCCCGAGTGGACCTGGTGTCAGCCCGGGCCATCCAGAAATGGGCTTCACTTCCCTGCAGAGACCTCTGTGCACCACAGGATGAGAAAAGCCTCCAGGCCAGCTTGTGGAGGGGGCTCCTGGGTGCCAGGTGGCCGCAGTGACCAGGACAGATATGTTCCCTGAGCTAACAGAACTCCCAATCTGAGGACAGCCGGCTGTCCAGGAAGAGCAGACGGGCCTCCTAGGCCTCTGCACAGATTTCCCCCTGTTGAAAAGAGGCTGAGGCGGCTGAAGGCAGGCTCTGGGGCTGGGGACACAGCATAGGCTCACGTCCCAACACTGCTGCTTTCCCAGGTATCCCTGATCTGGTAGCTTCTCCTTGGGCCTGGGAGGGTGGGGCAGGCTGTGCCTCCTGGCAGTTGGGATGGGCAGGGGTCTGCTGCTGTGAGGGCAGAAGTCCTCCTGCCTTGGGTGGTGCTTACTCCAGACGTGAGGCTAGACGTCGTCCGCGGGTCAAGTTCCGAGGTCTATTTTTGAGCCCACCTCATCCCTGCATGTTTTGCAGAGACCTCTGCCAAGGAAGGACTCCTCCTCTGGTGCCAGAGAAAGACGGCGCCATATAAGAATGTCAATGTGCAGAACTTCCACATCAGGTGAGCGCCCGGTGCAGGCACCTCCATCACTACCCTCGCTGTACCCCAGGAGCCACGGGGCTTCCTCCCACCTGCACCACTTCCTGTATTTTCTTGTGATCTATGAGAGGCTAGCCCTCAGTGTGTCCCTGCCCTGGCCCCTGTGGTCCCACGGGAAGGTGCCCTGGTCTTCTCCAAGGAGGAAGCAGTGGCCGCCTGAAGGCAGACCCAACGCTCCTGCAGGCCTCCTAGAGCCTGCTCCTCCCCAGGCAAGGTGACTTAGAAACCACAGCGCAGCTCCTCCTGTATTTTGACATCTCGAGAAGGACTAGTCCTTACATTGTTACTTAGAGGTGAGGAAAATATTCTCTCTGCTATGAAGAGCAGTACGAGGCCCAGCCATGAACTTGCTCCCTGTGGGTGGGAGGAGCACGGGACAGATGTACATCCCCGTAACCGAGGCAGGCAGGGCTGGTGCCATGTGAGGTCCAGAGTGTGGTAAGGGTGGGGCAGTCCACTGGTTAGGACCCAGGCTCAGCTCGGGTCCTGCTGGTGCCTTACATGGCCCCTCTGAGCCTCTGGGACAGGTACACAGGTTCCACAGGGGTCCTGGTGTGTCCTCCAGAGTGCTGTGCTGGGTATCGAGGGCCTTTCCCACCATACTCAACTGTTAATAGCACATGCTCCGTGGTCCGCCTGCTTGTCAGTCTCTCTCTCTCTTTTTGGTACTGGTCATTGAACTCAGGGGTGCTTAACCACAGAACCACATCCCCAACCCTTTTTATTTTTTATTTAGAGACAGGGTCTTGTTAAGTTGCTTAGGGCCTCGCTAAGTTGCCGAGGCTGGCCTTGAATTTGTAATTCTCCTGCCTCAGCCTCCTGAATTGCTGGGGTCCCAGGTGAGCCTCACTACACCCAGCCCTGGTCCCTCTCTGTTGTCTCCTTCCTTTTCCTGCCATCAGATGACTTATCTTCTCACTCATTTATTTGTTCAGTTAGTCAGTGTCTGTGGAGTATGTGTTGCTGCCATGAGCACCAAAGCAAAGGCCCTGCCATGGGCATCTGCCCCAGCGCAGAGGAAACAGGGACAGATGCACGTGGTCCAGCCACAGAATTTCAGATAGCAAGAAGTGCTGTGCAAAGGGGGTGAAACTGAACAAGGTGACAGAATGTGACTGGGGTGACTATTCTCAGCAGGTGACATCAAGCTTGACCCCAGGAAGAACCAGCTCTTTAAGGATCTCAGGGAGGAGTCTCTAGCCTAGCTTGTGACCAGCCTGTGACTTTATAGTGGATCATCTTCCTGCAGGGACACCTCCCCCCACACACACACCACATCTAGGCTCCCCACAAGGGGGACAAGGGCTCAAACCCAGGACTTTGTGCATGCTAGGCAAGTGCTCTACCACTGAACTATATCCCCTGCCTTTTTTTTAAAAAAAATTTTGATACGGGGTCTTGCTGTGTTGCCCAAGCATGGCCTTGAACTTGCGGTCTTCCTGACTCATCCCCCCTGGTAGCTGGGGTGACGGCAGACCTGCACCATGGCACCTGACCCTAGCCAGGCGTATAGACGACCCATGACCGGCCCTCCCGTGGGTCAGGTCAGCCAAGGTGCAAGGTTGCTCAGCGCAGGCACTGGCCTCCTGCCTGGGCTCCTTGTGGTGGGCTCGCCTCGTTTGGTGGGTGTTTGGTGCGCCGTGCTCAGCAGTCGGGCCATCCCACCACGCGTCCTGTCACGAGTCAGGCACTTGTCTAGGCATTTACTCATGTACTCCACCACAGACCTGGGGCAGGTACTGCTCTTCCCATTGTACAGACATGAAACTGAGGTAGCAGGTCATCTGGCTCCAGATGTCATACTCAGTCACTCTGCCATACCAGGTCCCTGCCGTGCCCGCCACACACCAAAGCCTCAAGAACATGGAAATTAGTAATGGTGTTAGGTATCGTTCCGTGTTCCACCGTGGTGAGAGCGCCCTCCTCATGGCCTTGGCTTTGCTTTCTTTCTTTCCTTATTTATTTTATATACTAGGGATTGAATCCCGGGGCCCTTAACCACCGAGCCACATCCCCAGCCCTTTTTTTAAAAAAACTTTTAAAATATCTTTATTTTGTTTATTTTTATGTGGTGCTGAGGATTGAACCCAGTGCCTCACATGTGCGGGGCAAGCGCTCTACCACTCAGCTACAACCTCAGCCCCTCAGCCCTCTTTTTTTTTTTTAAATATATATATATTTTTAGTTGTAGGTGGACAGAATATCTTTATTTTATTTTATTTTATTTATTTATTTTTTGACACTGGGGATTGTACTCAGGGGCACTTGACCACTGAGCCACATCCCGAGCCCTATTTTGTGTTTTTTTATGTAAAGACAGGTCTCACTGAGTTGCTTAGCGCCTCGCCGTTGCTGAGGCTGGTTTTGAACTCATGATTCTCCTGTCTCAGCCTCCCTAAGTGCTGGGATTACAGGCTTGAGCCACCGCGCCCGGCTTCTTTATTTTATCTTTATGTGGTGCTGAGGATTGAACCCAGTGCCTCATGTGTGCTAGGCAAGCACGCTACCACCGCACCATAACCCCAGCCCAGCCCTTTTTTATATTTTATGTAGAGACCGGGTCTCTCTGAGTTGCTTAGGGCCTCGCTGTTACCGAGGCTGTTTCTGAACTCGCAATCCTCCTGCCTCAGCCTCCCCAGCCACTGGGATAACCTTTGCTTCTCATCTTGCAGCTGGAAGGATGGTCTTGCTTTCAACGCCCTGATCCATCGGCACAGGCCCGAGCTGATTGAGTATGACAAGTTGAGAAAGGTATGTCCCCTGAGCTGCCTTCAGTGGCTTCACACACTCGAGTCTGATGTCCTGACTCTGGGCTACCCCCAGGGTCATCCCTTGTCAGCTGCCGCGGCTGGATTCTGTGCTCCACTGGGCCGGCTGGTAGCGTGCCAGTCTCCCAGGTGTCAGGCACGGTGGCTGACTCATGTCCTCGTTCCCTTGGGGGCTGTCCACTCCCTCCGCCGGTGTCGCAGCTAGCCAGGGCTCCGTTAGGGCGTGTCCCTCATGCCTCCTCACTCCCCGCCTTGGCTTCTGGTTTTAGCAGCATCCGCTGCAGTCCAAGGGGTTGGAGAGCAGGGACCCCAGACTGCCACCGCCAGCCGGCGCCTCCTGCGTGAGAGCCAGCCCCGTGCCCTCGGCGCTTCTGCCTCTGGGGACGGCAGAGCAGTAGCTCCCCAGCATACAGCACGGGAGGCTGTCCAGGTGTGCCGAGGCCCGTGGGGCCGACCTGTAGCGGACGGTGCCCCTGAGCTGGTGTGGCTGGAGGAGGAGCAGCTGCAAGTCAGAGGAGGGTGTTCTCAGACACAGACCCTCCAGCAGCCCCTTCCAGTCACAGTGAGAATGCGATTCAGGCTGCAGCTGGAAGCTGACGGGGGGAGCAAGAATCGGGGTGCTGGGGCCTGTGGTCCTGAGCTGTGGGGATCTCACGAGAGAGCTTGGGGCCCTCCAGGAGGTGGGCCGCGGTGTTCCCCGTGCCTACCCCAGTGCTCTCTCAGGCCTGGGCCACATCTGCGGGATTTCAGGGTAGGAAGTTAATCTAACGTGTATGGGTGGCTGTGACTTCTGTGGAAAGTACGTACCTGCACTTTCATGGAGGAAAAGGTCTGTGGTCTGCCCCATGCAGGCCCTGCATCCCTCTCCCTGGACGGATGCACAGCTGAGACTCCTGCAGGAGCTGTCCCGGCCCTGCCCTTGGTCTCCCCACCCCCAGGCCAGCCCTTGTGCCCTCGGCCCGTGTGTCCTACCCCTGACTGCTTCCTGCCTGCCCCCCAACAGGATGATCCAGTCACCAACCTGAACAATGCCTTCGAAGTGGCTGAGAAATACCTCGACATCCCCAAGATGCTGGATGCAGAGGGTCAGTACAACCTTTTGGTTCAGTGAGCACCTCTCCTTCCCTCCTCGCCTGTCTGGCCTGCCTCTGGGCCAGGGCCCACGGGCTCACCTGAGCTCAGGGGTAGCCTCCGGGGCAGAGCCGGCAGGGCAGCAGAAGGGTTTGAATAAGTCCTGATGAACCGGAGACACTGGGACGGCAAGTCACCCTGGGCCTGGGGCAAGGGCCAGAGCCGGCCAGATGCTCTGGGGCCGGGGAGTACCTGGAGGGCCGTCTCCCTGGGCCTGGGGCAGGGGCAAGTGGCCGCAGCGGGCCAGCTCCAGGCTTCCTGCACACCACCAGCCCCCTCTCCCCTGCCTGCTGTCCAGGCCGCCAGGGTGGAATTTTGTTTTTTCCTTTTCCGGCCTCGCTCCAGCCAGCACCACCCCCGACCAGGACCCATGTCTCTGGCCTTTGGTGGCCCTTGGAGTTGACCGTCCTTCAGCCCCTCGAGGCCATCCTCCGAGAGAGGAAGTGGCCTCCTCCTGGTCCAGTTCCCACAGCCTTGGCCTTTCCCGAGACCCTGGGGGTCAGGGGTGGAGGGTGCAGCCAGACCTGCCTGACCCACCAGCTGCCCCGAATCAGCTCTGAGGGTCCTTGTCCCAGGACAGCTGTGGCCCGGGAGCCTGTGGGGCCCGGCGAGCGACACCACCCTGCTCGGGCGGCTTGACCTTGTTGTTCCCTTGCAGACATCGTGAGCACGGCGCGGCCCGACGAGAAGGCCATCATGACCTATGTGTCCAGCTTCTACCATGCCTTCTCAGGAGCGCAGAAGGTACCGGCGGGGCCGGGCAGGCCCTCCTCGCCGCCGCTGCCTCTCGCCTCCCACGCTCACCTCATTTCTCTTGCAGACGGCAGTGGCCTCTCTCCGACTGGAAGCCACCCCGCCACTCCTGGGCATCGCTGCCCGCTCAGTCTTTGCTCTTAGTGTCTGTCGAGTGCTAGTCTCTGCCAGGCTTCGTTCTAGGCAGTAAGGTTAGAGTTGTGGCCAAGTCAGGCAAGTTCCCTGCTGTACAAGAGCTTACACCCCGGTGTGACACCACATGTCAAAGCAAATAAGATTGTTTCATGTGGCAAAAAGTGTGGTAGAGAACTTGGGACAGGATGGTGGCCTAGAGATGGCTGTGGTGACTTCATTGGTCATGTACAGGAAGGGGAGACTTGAGCAGGCTCTTGGGGTGGTGGGAAGGAGCTGAAGAATGTGTTGAAGGCATTCCAGAAAGTGGGTGCAGCGGGTGCAAAGGCCCTGAGGCAATAATTCGCTTTTACAAGGAAAGACTAAAGAGGAGTAAGTGAGGAGAGCAAGATACGGGGCCAGACTGTTCAGGATCATTACAGTCTTGGCTAAGGAGATGGTGGTTAAATCCTTAGGAGAACTTCAGGAGTAGGAAGTTACACATAAGTTAGTCAGCCTGGCTTCCTCCAGCCCCAAACAAAGCTGCTTTTACAGAGGTGGTGGCAAGTCTGTTTCAAACCGAGTCCTGGTGCAAAGGAAGGCGACCTACTCGGACCCTTTCTCCCTCGCACACCCAGGCAGGATGCGCCGCCCAGGCCCGAGCCGGGCTGGCTTCCAGTCCAGAGCAAGCGCTATTCCTCCCGCATGAGCCTCGGGCCCGCCGGCGCCCTCCCTGCATCTTTCACTCTCTCGTGCCTCTCTCTCTCTCTCTCTTTCTCTCTCTCTCCCTGCGCAGATATTGTGGGTACTCTGAGGCCAGATGAGAAGGCCATCATGACTTATGTGTCCTGCTTCTACCACGCTTTCTCGGGGGCCCAGAAGGTGAGCTGGGTGGGAGGACCCCTGCTGTTGTGGCCGCAGACTCGCCCTCTGTCACCCTCGCGTCCCTACTGTCTGTCCACGTATGGTCGGCACCCTGGCTAAGTGTGAGACCCAGAAGGGCCACCCAGGGCAGATGTCCCCTGACTTTGTGTCCCCGTGCCTCCCACCCTCTGGTCTGTGCGGGACTCCGGCCGAGGCCCCCAGATGTGCTGTCTTGGAGCACAGCCCACCTTGTGAGCAGGTGGTGTAATGTTCCCTCCCGCTCAGGGAGCCCAGTGTCACAGTAGGTGACGGAACTGGGATGTGACCCCTTGGCATTGTGTCCCCTGTTGCCACAACCCCTCTCAGGGCCTCCTGCCTGCTGGGCCCTGTCACCTCCTGTAGCTCCTGTGTCAGCTCACGCTGGCCTTTGCTGGAGCTCCCCTGCTCTCCAGCTGTGCCCTCCAGAAGCCGAGCCCCCCCCCCCCGCAGAGCTGGTGAAGGTGCCCAGAGGCGCCTCTGCCTGCACCTGGCTGACCTCACGCCACCCTGTGGCTCCTGCCCCGTTTTTCCCGTTCGGTGCCTCCATCCCCTCCCTGGTCTCTGAGGCGTCTTGGGCCACAGCGTGCTCCTGCTGCCTTGGTGTCGCACTTGGCAAAGTGGACGAAGAGGACAAGGAATCAGTCCTTGTTCAAAAAAGAAGTGGAGGTTTGGAGAGGCAGAGAGCCACATCCAAAGTCCCAAGACAGACGGCTCCTGCTGCCCTCTGTAGATCATCGTGTGTCCTTGTGACCTTGGATAGGGCAGGGCAGATCACCCCGTTTCCCCGTCTGTGAAGTGGGGCTCATAGGAGCCCCGCTTACAGGACTGTTCTGGGGTGAAAGGAGACCCTGCAGGCACAGCCAGTGTTCGAGAAGTAGCCAGAGACTCAAGTGGCCAGTGGGGTTGCCCCTGCCCTGCCAGGTGGGCAGGGGTGGTTTTTCCTGTCCCCCTGGCCACATGAACAGGTAGAGCCCTTTCCCCTTCTTCTGCATGTGAGGTGTTGATGTCTGGGGCTGATGTCTGCCGTGTTCTGCTGGAGGACACAAAGGGGCACCAAGGGAGGACGCACACTCCCCTGGGCGGAAGGTCAGGTGGGGACAGGCAGCCGTGGGAGCTCCTTGCTGCAGACCTGACCTATGGCATGCTTGCCACTGGACTCCCCGCTGTGGTCCTCCCTGCCCACCACCCCACCCTCACCAGGTGGCTTTTTTCTACCTGAAACGCCCCCGTGCTTGGAGATGAACTCTGTATGGTGGTAGAGGGGGTTCTGAGGGGTTTGTGGGAGCAGGAGCTGGCGGGAAAGGTGAGTCAGGGTGTTTGGAGGTTTCCCGGGCGGCTAGGCCCAGAAGGCCCCGCCTGTGGAAGAGGCAGGCCACGCTGCAGGACACTGGCCTGTTCTGGAAGGAGAGTGCTAGACGCAGGTGGATTCAGCCTTTGGCTATGAATTTCCCTCTCAGGACACCTTGTGATGCTGGTTACAGCTGTCCTCGTTTCCCTGGATCCTCAATCCAGTCTCCTCAGGAAGTGCTTTCTGGGATTTTTGTTTCATAACTGAAAGGTCACCCCTGCCTGGCCTTGAGTGTGACCCTCTCTCCTGATTGTCACGTACACACTCTTTCTTCCTTTACTCACTCACTCACCAGCCCTGAGCACCTCCACACCCACACCACCAGCTGGTGCCAGGAATTCAGTGAAGCCACATACCTGTGACCAGCAGCTCCCTGGCAGCAGAGTGGATTTAAGCTTGGGGTGCCAAGTGTCTTTGGCCAGTTAGGGGTCAAAAACTGACCCCTTGACTCCCCCATCAGCTGCCACCCTGGCTGTGCTCCCTGCACTCCTGGGTCTGGTGTTCACCGGTCGAGGCCTTCATGACCCTCACTTCTGAGGAGCATTGCTGGTGTCCCTGGCATGCCCAGCACGATGCAGGGTGTGTGCCCCAGGGTGCCTTGGCTAGCCCATGCCCCTCCCTGACTGCCCCAGTGCGGTGCGTGGACAGGAGAGGCCAGGCCTGGTGCCTGGAGCCACTCGGGCCCGGAGCCGTCTCCCAAGCCTCTCTGTTTTCCTCCCCGTCGCCCTGTAGACCCTCCTCACTATTTCTGTTCCTGTTCTGTTGCCGTTCCAACTCCTCTTGGACCCTTTCTGTGCTTCCTGAAAGGTACCTGGTCTCTCCCGTGTGGCACCCTTCCCTCCTACTCCCCTCCTGCACCTCCCCAGCAGGACACGCCAGGGCCTCGCTCTCCAGCACTCTGCTTTCCAGAGCTGTGCCAACCTTCTGCCCCACAGGCTCTGGTTTCTGCCCCCACGAGGTGGTAACACCTGCCTGAGGGGCGGATGGGGGCCGCGTGGTCTACCTGCAGCTCCTCCAGGGCAGCAGCCCCCCTGGGGCCCCCTCCAAGCTACTTTCCACCCCGGGAGGCTCCTCCAGGACTTAGGCCCATTGCAGCCCCCACGGCTCCTCCTTGTGGGGCTCCAGAGGGCTTGCTCAGAAGTGGAGGCTCCCGCCTCTCTGAGCACCCAGGGGCCCAGCTCCCTGGGCTCACACGGCCTCTCCTGGCTCTTGCTGGAGCTGTGCTTCCTTTCCTTCCCTCCTTGGGAAGTTCTCTGTGGGCCATGGACAAGCTGCTCTAAGGGACATGCTGCTGGCGGGAGGGTCCCCAAGCCGAGGCAGTCCTGACTGCACTTCTTCCTCCCCAGGCCGAGACTGCGGCCAACCGCATCTGCAAGGTCCTTGCTGTGAACCAGGAGAACGAGCACCTGATGGAGGACTATGAGCGGCTGGCCAGCGACGTGAGTGCCCCTTGCCCCACCCCTCTGTCCCACCACTCTGCTGAAAGCTCTTGCTGCCCTCGGCCACGGGTCCCTGCAGCCCTAGTAGGAGGAGGGTACGGCAGTGACACCTGGCAGAGGGCAGGAGGGCGCAGGCCATGGAGTGCCCGGGTCGGGCCGTGGCCTTTGGCCTGGCTTCAGAAGGTGTTCCGAGGGTCAGAGCCTCCCCAACCCGGCCAGCTCCTGGGTCCCAAGCTTGTTCCTACAGAGGTGCTCAGCAGTCATGTGACTGTTCTTTGAAGGCCAGTGGTTTCCAGCCTTCGAATTCCGTAGACCAGAAAATTTTGAAAAGTATTTGACAACCAATCTAGAGTGGCCCACTGTTTATTTTGCATAGTTGGGGACATTTTATAAAAGCAGAACTGGAGGGAGGCTCGGCAGCCGAGCACTTGCCTACCATGCACTTGCCACACACAAGCCTATGTCCCGTCCCCGGAGCTGCAGCCGCCATTCCCAACACCAGACAAGGCAAAGCGGTGCGGCTCCGAGGGCCCTGCCATTGCCCAGGAAGGACAGCTGCTGAGCATCAAGGTGTGCGCTCAGGCGATGCCTCTGTCCTTGGCTCCCTCACTTGGCCAGGGTTGGCATTTGGAGCCACTTCTCCAAGTGCTGCGCAATAGAAAGTATCTGACTTTACCTTCTTAGGATTGTTCTAGAGAATTCTGCCTGCCTGCCTGCCTGTCTGTCTGCACTCTCACTCGCTCCACTTAAGATCAGAGTAGCCCCTAAGAACACTTGTTACTGTCTTTTTCAGTTTTCTGATGTTTTTGTGTCCCAGGCCCTGCTCATTTGGGGACCCCTGCCTTTGTGACATTTACTGTCTCTGAACCAGGCGGTGAGGCTGTCAGTCGCCTCAGTGAGGCGAGGGCAGTGGGTCACCTGACAGTGGGGCCGGGGCTTCTGAGGAAGTCTGGTTGAGCTGCCCGCTTAGACCTGGGAGGAAGGTGACGAGCAGAGCACAGCCAGGAAGTAGCCAGGAGCAGCACGGTGCTTCCTGGGGAGCGTGTGTTCCTGGAGTCCTGTGCTGTGGGGTCCCAACGGGACTCTCAGGGGAGCCAGGCTGGGGAGGAGAAGTATCCTGGGGGCAGGTCCACAGCAGTCCAGACCCCTGGCACCATAGCTGGGGGCAGGCGGTCAGCACTCTGCACCCTGTGCAAAGGTCACCACGGCTTCTTGTGGGCCCACAGCTCCTGGAGTGGATCCGGCGCACCATTCCCTGGCTAGAGGACCGGGTGCCCCAGAAGACCATCCAGGAGATGCAGCAGAAGCTGGAAGACTTCCGCGACTACCGCCGTGTCCACAAGCCGCCCAAGGTGCAAGAGAAGTGCCAGCTGGAGATCAACTTCAACACGCTGCAGACCAAGCTGCGCCTCAGCAACCGGCCCGCCTTCATGCCCTCTGAGGGCAGGATGGTCTCGGTGAGCTCCCCACCCTGTCGCCCTTGCCGGGGCCAACCCTGTGGGACTGAAGAGCAGTCGGAGGGGCAGAGGCAGCTCAGAACAGCCCTGAGGCTTGGCCTGCTGCTTGTCCAGCATGTCTTCGTTAACCAGAACACATGGCCTCTGGGGTCGGGATGGGGGAGGGGTAGCTTCCCACTGCCCCACTGCCCCACACCCGGTCACTTAAGTGGTTTGTGTGAAAGTTCAAATTTGGACCCCTAGGCTGCCATAACTCCAGGATCAGGGAGTCATCTCAGGCTGCATAGCCTCATCCATGGCATCCGTCCATCCATCCATCCGTTCACTCACTCACCAGTTCACAGGCTGATTGAGCTGATCCGGAGGAGCCGCTGGCCTGAGTGCGCTGTCCCCTGGCACACAGGCGCGGCAAGGCAGGGTCAGGCAGGACTCTGCCCTGCTGCTGACTTCCATCAGCCCCCTGTGACGGCCCCACCCTCTCCTACCCCCACAGGACATCAACAATGGCTGGCAGCACCTGGAGCAGGCGGAGAAGGGCTACGAGGAGTGGCTGCTGAACGAGATCCGCAGGCTGGAGAGGCTTGACCACTTGGCGGAGAAGTTCCGGCAAAAGGCCTCCATCCATGAGGCCTGGACCGACGGTACAGCTCTCCTCCTCCTTCCTGCTCAGATGTGCACACGCACATGCACGCTCGGAGCGCCTGCTGTGCTAGCTCTCTGTGTCCAGCCCCTTTCCTGTCTGTCTAAACACTGCTCTGGGGCTCCTCCTCCTCGCCTAGTGTCCTCTGGCCTCAGAAACTATCTACAGGCCCCTTCCTGGGTCATCAAAGGTCAGTCATCCAGGAATGTAGCCAAACCCTGTCCTCCTCTTTAGGCAAGTGACCATATGCCTGTCGGCTCTGCTGAAGCTTCCCTGAGGACAGTTCCCATCCCTATCCAGGTCAGGCATGCGGGCAGGGCTCTGTGTTTGCACAGCCTGCCCCTCTCCCACACTGTGGGTGCTGTGGACCTCATGCTGAAGAGCTCGAGTGTTCTCAGCTTACTGGACACTCCAGACCCAGGGGCCGCCTCTGGCTTTGCTGCAGGACCTGCAGGCCGTCCTTGCTGGCTGCCAGCCATGTCCTCACCCTGCCCAGGGCCTCCTGCCAGGGGCCAGGACCCCTGCAAGATGGGTCCACTGTGAGGGAATGTGTGTGGCTGCCTGTTTTCTGGTGGCCCTGGAGCTGTCTGTGCCTTGGCTCAGGATGTAGAATTCTGTCATGTCCCTGGCCCTCAGTTGGGACCCACACCATGGTTGAGATTCCAGATTCCAGGGGCCAGAAAACTACTGGCCCCTGGAAAGCAAAAAAAAAAAAAAGAAAGCACCCACAGACCAGGGATGGAGTTTGTGGAGGCCCTCCCCGGGACAAACAAAGCCCTCCATTCCATAAGGCTCCCTCACCTGCCCGTGGCCCCCACCTCCTCCTGGCCCTCCTGCCCCCCTGCCCAGCTAATTCCCCCTCTTCCACCCCAGAATCCTCACCAAGCCTCTGGGACCTCCTCTAGCCACCTTCCACCCCAGCTGTGTGGGCAGGCCACCCCACCCCTGGGCAGATGCTGAGACCCTCTTCCCAAGAGGCTCCCGGGGCAGCTCCACATGGCCCACAGACTGTGCCCCTCACCTGTCCCCCTGGCTGTGGCCAGCTCGTGCCCTTCTCACCTTGCTCAGCCCACTCTTCTCTAGCAGTGGTGCCAGATCCACAGCAATCCCCTGGTCCCCTCTCTGCCAGGGACATATGGCGAGGCCCTCGGGGCTGGGGGTGCAGACCCCTCCTCCGTGCCTCATAAAAGTGGCGCCCAGGAGGAGGGCGTCCTCGGGAGGGAGGCCGCGTTCAGTCCATTTGTTCAATAAACATCTCTAGCCACTTCCCAGCCAGGCCTTGTACACAGTAAGTGCTCTCCGCATAGGAAGGCCCCTGCCCAGGGAATGCTCGGGTCAGCGGAGGTGTGTGCTCCCCTTGTCCTGGAACCCTGGCCACATAAAGGAGAGCCCGCGGCCCGCACTCAGGCTGACAGCCTCTGCTGCACATGACTGTCCATGTGCTGCTCCCCCAAGGCTGCTGGGTGTCCTACCTGCAGGTTTCCCCTCTGAGCAAGTCTCTCAGGACCCCCTCCAGGGCTCCCGGAAGCCCCGGGCAGTGGATTGGGGGTGGGGGCATGGGTGTGGTCCCCCACCAGAGCCAGCCCTGGGAATGGCCGTGGGCCAGGCCTTCACCTAAGGGCGTTTAGAGGTCAGCTTAGTCCTGGGCCAGAGCCCAGCTGGTCCAGGGGCCTCCCCTCACCCCTGCCTGGCTAGGCCCCTGCCACAGTGCGTTGGCGTCTAGCCCTGCCCCAGCATCAGCAGAGTCCCCGGCAGGTCTGCCAGCAACCATTCTCAAAACTGGGAGCTTGTCCTCGGAACCACCAGCTATGCAGAACCGGAGAGCAGGCTGCCTCGCAGTCCCTCTGAGCCCCTGCCACAGTTAGGACGCCGCCTCAGCTCAGTCAGGGGGCCTCGGGGCTGGCTTGAGCGTCACTGCTCAGCCCTGCAGGGCTGAGGGTCCATGCAGGGGCTTCTCACTGGGACTTGGATTTCCTGGAAATAAAACCAGACGCCAGGGAGCCCCCACGTCCCTTGTCTGGCTGCCCCTTGTCCTGCTCCAAGTGGCTGTGGCTGGGCCCGGCCCAGTTCCTCAGGCGGCCTCTCCAGCTGCCCGCGGAGGCGCTGCTGGGGTCCAGGCTAACCTGCTGTTTCTGGTTCCCGCCCTCAGGAGAAGGCAGTCTGGAGAGGGGAGCTGCCAGCTGGCCTGTGTGGTTCAGTTCCTGCCTGGGTGGAGTCGGCGTCTCCCAGGCCGCCCACTGCTCTCTGGCGTGCCAGGCCCTGCCCAGGGGTGGCTGGTGGTTGCTGGACAGATGAGTCGTGGGTGGCTGACATGAGGATAGCACTGGCTCCACGCCCGCCATTCTCACGCGTCACCTCACTGAAATCTAGAATAGCCCATGCCATGTCACTGCTGTTGTTGGCCCCATTTTACAGATGAAGGATGGGACCCAGAGACTCAGTCACCACACAGAGTGGCAGCTGTTTGTCAGGCGCTCTGGGGCAGAGCCAGCAAGGGCTCTCTGAGCTGCTGCTTCAAGCAAAGGAGCTCAGCTAAAGCAGGGCCCCCTAAGGAGCGGGATCTTAACTCTCACCCCGCCCCAGGCTGGCGCTTTCCTGTCCCCGCCTTGCAGTCACCTCACTGGTGCCGAGGGCTGGCTTGAGCTTTTGCTCTGAGTATGTAATTAGTCAGGCTCCAGGACTAATAACAGTGGTCCTCCCTTCAAAGGGCCTAACAGTGACCCCGCCCCGCTGCATATGAAAAGCCAGAGGCCAGTGGGAAGGGCAGACGTGGTGGGATCACCACCCAAGGAATCTGGTCTTTTGGAGGCCACGGTGCTGGCTTTGGGGCCAGGTTCCCAGCAGAACCCAGACTCTGAAGCTGCCCCTTCTCTGGTCCTGCTGTGGCATGGGCCTTGGGCCGAAGTGCTTCTCCAGATCCTAGCCCTCCAGAAATGGAGTCCAACTTTCTGGCCTTGCTACCATGGACCAATTCTTATAGTCTCCTACCAGTAAAGGATGCTAAGTTTAGAACACGTGGGTTGAGTTGGGATAGGTGTCCCAGGTCCACAAACTCCATCTAGAACACACTTGGAGAGATCCCTGGAGGGCAAGGAAGAAGGTTCTGGAAGTTTCTAGACTCATGGCACTGTCCTTAGCAAGGAAAGATGTGGAGTCCACGTCCCCCTTTACCCCTGGTTAGATGGCCCCATGGCTACTGTGCTGCTGTCCTAATGCCTCTGTGCACCCACCTCCAGGAAAGGAGGCCATGCTGAAACACCGGGACTATGAGACGGCCACCCTGTCAGACATCAAAGCCCTCATCCGCAAGCACGAGGCCTTCGAGAGTGACCTGGCTGCACACCAGGACCGCGTGGAGCAGATTGCAGCAATTGCCCAGGAGCTCAAGTATGTGTAGGCCCATGGCACCCTCCCCTGGGTGGTGGTGGAAGCATCCCAGGTATAGCCTGCCTGGGCCTGGAGTGGGGCCTGTGAGCCCTGGGCCCTTCACCTCCTAGATAGCAAGGAGGGGCCCTCTGGGGTAAAGCCTTCAGCCCCTCCTCTCTCAACATTGGATGAGAAACAAGGAACTCTAGGTCCTCAGGCCGAGAGGTGGTTGCTGGCCACTTGTTCTGAGTCCTCAGGCTTTAGGGTCCCTGGGCCTCACCCGCCTCGCCTGCCATACCAAGTAGGCCCCTTGGCCCCTGGTGGGGTGGGCCGCTGGCCTCCGCTGCTCCCAGCCGCTCCTCCCTGAGGAACCAGGCTGCACAGTGGCCCATTGTCCCATCCAGCCTCTCCCCTTCTGCTCAGAATACACTCATTGTGAAGGCTTCCAGGCAGCCCTCCCCGCCCCACCCAGGCAGATAAACTTGTGTGCACAATTAGTACACTGAGCCCCTGGAGCCCGTGAATGGGGCCTTATTCCACCAGCTCACGGCCGCAGCAGGGAGGGCCCGGTGAGTGGGAGGCCCTGGCCATTACTTCATGGAAAATCCACAGGCCCTAGAGGGGCCGCAGGGCTCCCAAAATAGCTGTCTGCTCAAAAATAGGCTCCTTGGCTGGAACTGCCTCTTCCACAGCCACCCCTCCCCTGCCGCAGTCGTCTCCAGAGTCCTGTTCCTGAAGACGGGACCCAGGCTGATGCCAGGGAGCCCCACACAGGGTGCCCTGGTTCCCTCCTGCTCCCCTGGTCCTGCTGCCCATGGGATCTGGGGGTTCCCTTTTGCTCAGAGTGCGGGGGGGCTTCCTCAGCAGTGGGGACGGCGCCCCTCTTGGCACTGCTGGGGTGCCCCTCAGGGTCCTGCCTGTCCAGCCAAGGACAGCAGGGCCACAGGGACAGGCTGCTGGGGGGCCTGGGAGGTGGCGGGAGAGATGCTTGGCGTAGACGCCAGGCCAGCCATGTCACTCAGCGCCCCAAGCTGGGGGCCCGCGGTCCATGGGCGGCTCTCTTTACACTGGCCTGGAGGAGAGGGGGAGGGCCATTTGTGTGCCATCCATGCCACAGTCATCCAAATAATGGTCCCTGAGCGGCCGCAGTCCCCTCGCTCCGGTACAGCCCGAGAATGCACAACGGATGCCTTAAACCATGAATGACACCAGACTGTAGGTCTGCCGTGTTTTCCTGTGCATACGTCCCTATTGTGAAGTTTGATTTATATAATAGGCACATTAAGAGATTATCAACCACAATAAAATAGTAGTTATAACAATATACTGGAGTGAAGTTCACGGGAATGTGGTCATTCTCTCTTGAAAGAGTCAAGATGTTGATATTTTCAAGTCACAGATTAAGAGAATTGTGGAAGCCAAACGTCAGATCAGGGGGTCTGCTGTACCGTTATTTATTTGCTTAAGTCACTTACTTTTCTTCTTAAATATCAGATTGGTCACTTAGCATGAGATTGCACGGCTGCTGACATTTTTTCTTGCTGCTCATTGAAAATGCATTAATTGTTAGTAAATAGCCATTACTGCTCACCAGGTGCCAGCGGCTGCTCTGAGCACCTCGTGTGTATGAACTAAGTGGACCCCCTCCCACCCCGAATAACCTCATCCCCTTTTCACAGATGAGAGAACAAGCATCTCGAGTAGGGTGTACACTCAGCCAGGATCACCAGGGGTCAAAAATCATAGAGCCAGATTCCTGGGTGCGACCCCAGAGCCCACCATTGGAACCTCTGCACTTTGCCAGATGTTCTTTACATCAAAGGAACAGCCCAGATTCCAGGCCCAGGGGAAGGCTGTGCCCCCGCCCCTGCCTGGTCTGCTCAGAGCAGCAGAGTGAAGGAAGCCACTGCTCCGGCCCTGGGTGACTGAGTACTGGTGTCCTTCACTGTTGGCCTTGGGACCCTGGGGCAGTGGGGGCAGGTAGACCCCTTGCCCGGGGTCCCACTGCTTGTGTGCCCACCCGCAGTGAGCTGGATTACTATGACTCCCACAATGTCAACACCCGGTGTCAGAAGATCTGTGACCAGTGGGACGCCTTGGGCTCTCTGACCCACAGCCGCAGGGAAGCCCTGGAGGTGAGCAGGGGCTGTGTCTCTTGTGGAGCCCTGGCCCTGCTGCCCCTACGGATGGGGATAGTGTGGATGATGCCCGGGCCCAGGGGCTTCTCCTAACCCTCCCGGGGGGACATGTTAAGATCCCTTAGTGCCCCTAGGACTCCCTCCTCCACTCACCCGCTGACCTGCCTTCCTGGCCCTGGCCCTGCCCCTCTCCACACACCACAGAAAACAGAGAAGCAGCTGGAGACCATCGATCAGCTGCACCTGGAGTATGCCAAGCGGGCCGCGCCCTTCAACAACTGGATGGAGAGCGCCATGGAGGACCTCCAGGACATGTTCATCGTCCACACCATCGAGGAGATCGAGGTCTGCCCGCCCCAGGCGCCTGCTCCCCTCTGAGGGCCCAGAGGTCCAGGCCATCCACCCTCATTCTTCCTCTTTCCCTTAGGGCCTGATCTCAGCCCACGACCAGTTCAAGTCCACCCTCCCGGATGCCGACAGGGAACGGGAGGCCATCCTGGCCATCCACAAGGAGGCCCAGAGGATCGCCGAGAGCAACCACATCAAGCTGTCTGGCAGCAACCCCTATACCACCGTCACCCCCCAGATCATCAACTCCAAGTGGGAGAAGGTGGGCTGCAGCCCCCTGGGAGGGCTGGCCAGGCTGGCCAGGCAGAGAGCCCACCTTCCTGACCACTCGTGCCACACGTCCCCCTAGGTGCAGCAGCTGGTGCCAAAGCGGGACCACGCGCTTCTGGAAGAGCAGAGCAAGCAGCAGTCCAACGAGCACCTCCGCCGCCAGTTCGCCAGCCAGGCCAATGTGGTGGGGCCCTGGATCCAGACCAAGATGGAGGTGAGAGCGCACCTGGGCGAGCTCTTTAGCCAGAGCGTGTCTGTGGTCCCTTGGCTGCAAGGACCCCTCATCACCTGGCAGGACTAGGAGGGCCACCAAGGTTACATGGGCAAAAGTGGCAGCACCAGACCGGAACCTGGCTGAGGGTCGGCAGGGGCTTGAGCTCACGTGCCCTGCAGTACTGCGCTCTGGTTCTGCCTCGGCGGGGTGGAAGCTCGCCATTCCCCCAGCAAATGCTTTTTGCCCAGCACTCTTTGCTGGCCCCAGCCTCACGGGAGTGATACCATAGAGCTGTGACCCAGGTGACCCAAGCTCACTGCAGGCTCCCCAAGGACGCTGTTGAGCCGCGGTTTTTTTGGGGGAGGCAAGGAGTACTGAGGATCAAACTCAGGCACACGACCACTGAGCCACCTCCCCAGGCCTATTTTGTGTTTTATGTAGAGACAGGGTCTCACTGAGTTGCTTAGCACCTCGCCACTGCTGAGGCTGGCTTTGAACTCGCGATCATCCTGCCTCAGCCTCCCTAAGTGCTGGGATGACAGGCATGCGCCACCGCGCCCGGCTGAGCAACTCTGGCCACCCCCTAGGGAGCGCTCACTGTGGACCAGGCAGACAGCGAGCAGCCTCTTTAAACTCAGCAAGCCTGTGATGGGGGCCCAGGCAGTAGGCTGGCCAGTGTTAGGACTCAGCGCTGGCCCTGCAGCATGAGCTGTTGGGACCTGAGGGCCTGGGCTGTCTGTGGTTAGGAGCCACAGTTCTGGGTTCAAATCCTGGCTGCCTTTTACTGTGATAACCGGTCCTCCTTGAGCTTTAGTTTTCAGGTCGGCAGTCAGGCCTGTCAGAGAGGTCAAGGACCCAGTGAGGTAGGGGTGTGACACACATGACCCAGGGACTCCCCGTGGTGGCTGCTTTTACCAAGAGGAGGACCAGAGTGGGTAATCAAGAGCAGCCGGCCTTCCAGGTCAGGGGTCCTGCGGGCCAAGCCTCCAGGCTGGAGAACTCCCTGGGGTTGGCTGGAGCGGTCTTACCCGCCTGGCGGCACTGCCTTCCTGCAGGAGATCGGACGCATCTCCATCGAGATGAACGGGACCCTGGAGGACCAGCTGAGCCACCTGAAGCAGTACGAGCGCAGCATCGTGGACTACAAGCCCAACCTGGACCTGCTGGAGCAGCAGCACCAGCTCATCCAGGAGGCCCTCATCTTCGACAACAAGCACACTAACTATACCATGGAGGTGCGCAGGCGCTGCCGGGCGCCGCCGCCGGCCGGGCACTTTGTTGGAAGTTGATTTTGCTATTTAAGATTCGTTAGACTAGTCCCGAATGTTAAAAAATACCATTTAAAAAATCCTAGCTGTACTCCCCGTCACTATGGCAACACCTGTCTTGTGTCAGACTCACCCAGGGACCTGGAAGCTGCCCCCAGACCCTGACTATATGCAGGGGCAGTGGGCCAGTGTGACGAGGGCTAACCAGCCGAGGGTTGTGAAGCTGGTTGGTCCCTGGGGGAGTGTGTCACCATGCTGGTCTGCGGATGCCACCAACCACCCTGGGGGTTTCCCATCTGCAGAGCCGGGGTTGAGCACTGGCCAGTGTGTCTCTAAAGAGCTGCCACGTGGATCTTGGCACAAGGGTCTTGGGTCCTTGCCCCCTGCCGTATTCATCCCCCGGAGTGGATAAAACCCAGTGGTTGGCGAGGTGGCAGGGAGGCCCCACGTCCACGTGCAGGAGGGTGTGGGGCTGGAATGGTGCTGAGGAGGCCCCAGGGGAGACCCATCTGGCTGCCAAGCCCGCACTCACGCCCTCTCCCTCCCCAGCACATCCGAGTGGGCTCCGAGCAGCTGCTCACCACCATCGCCCGCACCATCAACGAGGTGGAGAACCAGATCCTCACCCGGGACGCTAAGGGCATCAGCCAGGAGCAGATGCAGGAGTTCCGGGCGTCCTTCAACCACTTCGACAAGGTGAACATCCCCTCGCCTCTGGCACCTGCCTCCCCTGTGCCCACCCAGTCTGGCCCCCTCCTTCTCTGCATCTCTGTACATTCACACCACAGTTGCTAAGCATCAGCCGCCACTCCCACTCAGGCTGGGTAGGATCCCAGCCGGTGGTCCGGTGGGGTACGCACAGGAGAAGTGGGGGTGGGCATTCCCATGCCCCAGGGGCCACATCCTTGCCGGCCTGTGGCTGAGACCCTGCAGCAAAGTCCCGGCATTCCCAGGATCTGAGACCTGGCCTGGGAATCTAGTCCCCACACCATGTTTAAAGTCCAGGTTTTGCCTGGCAGCTCTTTCAGAGGCGCTGAGCGCCCGCCCGGCTGGGCTGGTGTGCACTGCTGGCGCCCGGCACGTCCGCAGCCCTGGCGCTGCGCCTCTGCCCTGGCGGCCCCCGCTCCCTCCTGCGCCCCAGGACTCCCGTCCTCAGTTCTCACCTGCAGTGAGGGAGGCCCCTGGTTGCCTCAGGCCTGTAGGGCCGAGGCCCACGCCAGCTCCTGCCCCAGTGCCCTGGCCGTCCCCTCGTCCGTGTTGCCTCTAACTCTGTTTCCCTTCCCCGTGTGTCCCCGCGCCCTCTGCATGTGGCCTGGGCCCCCTCCCACTCTCCGCGGCTGGTCTGCACACCGCCCCTCCCGCACACCTGCCTTCGATGGCCGGTAGGACCATGGTGGGGCACTGGGGCCCGAGGAGTTCAAGGCCTGCCTCATCAGCCTGGGCTACGACGTGGAGAACGACCGGCAGGTACGCGCCCGGGGCCCCGAGGACAGCGCATTAACTGCTCTTCTCTCTCCTCTCTCTCTCCCGCCCTCTCGCCACCCCTCCTGCCATCGTGTGCCATCTCACGGGCTCTCTTGCCTCCTCCCCGCCCTCGTGTCTCTCCGACACCTTCCCCCTTACCTGGTCTCTCGGGGCCTCCTGTCTCCCCGCTCCTGCCACTGTCCTGTCTGCCCGCTGTGCACATGGGGCGGCCCCTCTTGCCTACTCTGGGCCTGGCCTCCTCTGCTATGCCTGCGTCCTCGGAGCAGAAGCAGACAGGCAGCATGGACTCCGATGACTTCAGGGCTCTGCTTATCTCCACAGGATACAGCCTGGTATGCAGCCTCTGCCTCCCCCGCCACCGCTCCTCCCCTCCCCCGCTCCTCCCCTCCCCCACGCCTGCAGAGCTTCCATGTCCTCGGGGACACTCCTCCACCAGAACGGCCAGCCGTCCTCCCCGGCCGCGCTTGCTGGGCTGGGGTCCCTCCGATGACTCCCCAAGCCCCCTCCTCCCCACAAGTCTCCAGAGGGGCCGGCCTCCTGCTGTCTCCCTGTTCCTTTTTCTTTCTCTCTTTTCTTTCTTCCCCACCTCCAGAGCCAACTCGTGAGCCTGGGGCAGGGGCAGTAGACCCTGACTCCCCGCTTCCTGAGACCGAGGGGTACAGAGGGCCTCCTGAGGCCGGGGCCCCGGGGCGGTCAGTCGCAGGCCCTGCCGGGCCCTTGCTGTTAAGGCCGGCTGCAGACTTGGCCCTGCTCCCCGGCCCTTCTCCTAAGAGACTGACTCCACCAGTCCCAGCCTGGTGCCGGTTCCCCACTAAGTGCCATCTGTCACCCGCCCCATCACCTCACAGGGCGACGCGGAGTTCAACCGCATCATGAGCGTGGTTGACCCCAACCACAGTGGCCTTGTGACCTTCCAAGCCTTCATTGACTTCATGTCGAGGGAGACCACTGACACAGACACCGCTGACCAGGTCATCGCCTCCTTCAAGGTCCTGGCTGGGGACAAGGTGAGCAAGACCCTAGAGACACCTGGGGCTGGCGGGAGGTTCCCTGCAGCAGGGATCGTAGGTGGCACTGGGAACGGGGTGGCTCAGAGTTCTGCCCTGCTGCTCCTAGAA
Source organism: Geosciurus inauris (assembly GCA_004024805.1). Classification (NCBI taxonomy): domain Eukaryota; kingdom Metazoa; phylum Chordata; class Mammalia; order Rodentia; family Sciuridae; genus Geosciurus; species Geosciurus inauris. Next base: position 6,482 of record PVHX01008395.1, on the reverse strand, counting down.
CTTCATCACGGCTGAGGAGCTGCGGAGAGAGCTGCCTCCCGACCAGGCGGAGTACTGCATCGCCCGCATGGCACCCTACCAGGGCCCCGACGCCGTGCCCGGGGCCCTCGACTACAAGTCCTTCTCCACGGCCCTCTACGGGGAGAGCGACCTGTGAGGCCCTGCCCAGGAACCCCAACACACCCCCTCCACGGCCTCCCGGAGGGGCCGGGAGCCCCTCCATTCCCTGACTCTGTATCTATGCAAAGCGCTCTGTCGGTCCTTTGGGGGGGTGGGGGGCAGGGAGGGGCTGGGGCAGGCTCTCTCCTCTCTCTCTTGTTGGTTGGCCAGGAGGTTCCCCTATCAGGTAGGGGGAAGGGAGACTTTGGGGTCAGCACCTCTGGTCAGGAAAATATATATGATATGTTGTGGTCTTTTTTTAACCTATGTGGAGGGGACAGTGGATCCCCACAGCAAAACAGGTCCCCTCTGTGCCCTGGGGATGCCCTTCCACACCCAGGCCCCTTCCTTTGCCCCTGAGGTCCTTCCAAGGCCTCCCACATCCAGGCCAAAGCCCCACGTGCCTTGTCCAGGAACCACCCTGCCCTGCAAAGGGTCCAGCAGGGGGCACCCCAGCTGCCCACTGCACCACGCCCCACCTGCTCCCCACCCTCCTCCCCACTCATCTGTGATTCCAGGAGCCTGGTCGAGCAGCTGGCTCTTGCCCCAGCACCAGCCCAGCCAGCCTTGGCCTTGCTTGGTCTGGTCTCAGATTTTCTAAGGACCAAAACAAAACAATAAAAACACAAAAACAGAATAACAAAAATAAAAAATCCACCAAAAAACAAAAAAATTTAAAAAAAAATTTAAAAAACAAAAAAGACTATAAAAAATTAAAAACTTTCAGAGAATTACTATTTACTTTATTAACTTACGGATTTATTATATAAATATCTATTCACCTAGCAACCTCTCTGCCGCCTCTCGCGCTCGTAATGAAGACGTAGCTGATTTGCTGCCCTCCCCAGTCCCTTACTGATTTTTCTCCTTGTTTGCGTTGGGCAGGGGTCTCTGGGGACCTCCTGAGGTGGAGGTGGGCTGCTGGACTGGCTGCCTGGTAGTTGATGGTCCCCCGCACCCCATTTGAGTTTATTCTGATTGATTTTTTTTTTTCTCGGTTTCTGGATAAACCACCCTTCTGGGGACAGGATAATAAAACATGTAATATTTTTAAGGATTCCTACAGCGTCCTCCTTATCTCTGCTGTCTCTGTTCTCTACCTCTCAGGAAAGTATGTGAGCCCATGGGCCCCACTCCCTTCTCATCCGGGATTTAAATAAAAGGGTGTTATGGGCCCCTCCTGGCCAGGCCCCATTCCAAGCAGAGAGCCAGGCCCAGTCCACAAAGGCGCCCAGGAAAGGCCCTGCAGACCCCAGCTCTGTGTGCAGGCAAGGAGACCAAGGTGCACAGAGGTGGCTCAGCCAGCCGCTGGTGGCCAGGCCTCAGTCGCGCTCAGTTACCACCCAGTGAAGGCAGGTGACACCAGGCAGGGAGGTGCAGGGCTCAGCGGAGGTGGCCTTGCTATCTCCCTGCCCCCAGCAGCAGGTGCTCCTGACCCAACATCCTAGGAGAAGGTGGCCACCTCCATCCACTGGGAGGGAGAAAGAAGAGGCAGGCTGGAGGCGGGGGCATCCTGGGAGGGCAGGCTGGAGGCGGGGGCATCCTGGGAGGGCACAGAGCCACCCTGCACCCCCAGCCCAGGCCCACCTGTCTGTGGGTCAGACAGATGACCCCCTCGCCCCCATCCAGGTGCTGGCTGCAGTGACCTGTGCAGAGAAGGACAGGGTGAGTGCTGGCCACCCCAGTCCCCCAGCCACGGGAAACATTCTTCTTGTGCCCCACTGAGCTAGGGGTGGCACTCACGGAAGATGCAGGTGAGCTGGGCTGCACAGGACACGAAGCGCTCGAAGTCCACGCGCAAACGGCTGTCCCGGTAGCGGCTGGTGAGGGCCTGGGTCAGCTGGTTGTTCAGATGGAAGCCTAGGGGAGGCCGCCCCGTGAGTGCATCTCAGCCTGGCGCTTCACCTGAGCCCTGTGGAGATGCCAGCCCCACGGGGCTCCACTCCCCTTCGTTCTGCTGATGGACTGGGTTCAAATCCCAGCTGGGTGGCCACAGGCTGCACCTTTCACTTCTGAGCCTGTGTCCATCTGCTGAAGGGGTAATGTGATAGCCTGGACCCACAGACCACTGTGAGCATGGGATTGCTTATCCTATTTACAGTGGCTAGCACCTAGTTATTGTTCCTTTTTTATTTTTTGGTACTGGGGATTGAATCCAGGGGCACTTAACCACTGAGCCACATCCCTACTTCTTTTTATTTTATATTGTAAGACAGGGTCTAAGTTGCTGAGGCTGGTCTCTAACTTGCAATCCTCCTTCCTCAGCCTCCTGAGTTGCTGGTATTACAAGTGTGTGCTTTTTATTACTGCTTTTTGTTCTTTTTAAATGCTGCAAGACTTCCTCCCTGCCACTGAGCATGCGTACAACTGCACACAAACATTTTCATTAGCCTGACGCGAGTCATTTCTCCATACTCCACATCAGAGGTAGTTTCAAAGTCACCTTTGCTACAGAATCTTTTTTATTTTTTTAAATATTTATTTTTTAGTTGTAGGTGGACACAATATCTTTATTTTATTTTTATGTGGTGCTGAGGATCGAACCCAGTGCCTCCCGCGTGCTAGGCGAGCACGCTACCACTGCGCCATAACCCCAGCCCCTTTGCTATAGAATCTTAAAAGAGCCTTTCAAAAAACCCCACATGAGCTGAGCGCGGTGGCGCACACCTGTCATCGCAGTGGCTTGGTAGGCTGAGGCAGGAGGATTGCAAGTTCCAAGCCAACCTCAGCAAAAGTGAGGCGCTAAGCAACTCAGTCAGACCCTGTCTCTAAATAAAAATACAAAAAAATAGGGCTGGGGATGTGGCTCAGGGGTCAAGTGCCCCTGAGATCAATCCCTGGTACCCAAAAACAAGGAGGGGACACAGCCCCACATGATTAGAATAAATTAATATAAAAAGGGCATTTTTAATATCACTGAAAAATATGAATAGTAAAAGAATACAGTCCTGTCTTTATAGCAAAAAACAAAATCCTCCAACCCTCAGACACTCGGGGGAAACCTGGCTGGGCAGGATAGAAGGACCTGAGAAAGAGCCGGGAGCCTCTGGGAATTCCTATGTGGGCAACCCTCGAGGTCAGTTTTCTTCTGCCTCCAATAACTCCCGGCATGGGCCAGGTACACCGTGACAAGGAACGAAGGATTCAGACCTTCCCTCTGTCCCCATCCCAGCCTCATCTGGCCTTGCGCATCCCCGAGCACTTGGCTACCCACTCTGCCTCTCATTCACAGTCCCTCCCGCTGGGTCACAGTCACCCCAGCCTACTTTGTGGTGGCCGATGGGCCCAGGTGTGGGGCTCAGGCCAGGGATTCCAAGTGCCGACCAGCCCCTCCCCAGCCCCACGCGGGAGCCCGCTCGCTTGCTTTTCTAACTTCGGTGCCCAGAGAGCGTTTCTCCTGGGCTCTGTGCCTTGTTAGGCCTCGGGGCTTCTGTGCTACTGCCAGGGCTGTTCCACCTCTCCTGGAGAGCTCAGCTCTTCAGAAGCCACCGGCCCTTTCTTTGAGCCACTCTGGCTGTGGGTCATGAAAGCTGCATTCCCAGCTCTGAGCACCAGGCAGTGTCCCTCCATGGGCTCCTGCAGCCACCCTACACCTCAGCCAGGTCACAGGGAAACAGGGACTGGAGGAGAGGGCGTCAGTACAGAGCATTCCAACCCCAGCTTGCCAGAATCCAGAACATTCCTGCACACTGCCCAGAAAGCCCACTCTCAGACACCAGCCGCCAATCTTCCCTTCCCGGAGCACCCCTACCCGCCTCGGCCACCTCCCCGGCCCACCCCCCTCTCGCATCCTCCTCCCTCTACACTGGGGCTCCCTCCCTGCCTCCCCATGTAGCCTTTTCCAGGGTCACCCAGTCCCTGCCAGGAAATGGCAACAGAGGGCTGGGCCTTGTGGCTGGCCACAGCTGAGTGGGCAGACAGAGCTGAGACTCTGGAATAGGAAGGAGGGGGCCCAGGCCCTGTCCCCTTGACCACCCCAGGGTCCCTGTCCACACCTGCAGCATTCAGTGCCAGCCTCAGCTCGTAGGAGTTCATGGTCCCTGATGAGTCCTCATCAAACTTGTCGAATGTGGCCTGGGTCAGGAGTGGAGGTCAGTCCCACCCCCCAAGCCCTCGAGCAGTGGCTGAGCATGCTGAAGGAGGCCTCTGAGGCCACACAGCCTGGGCTTCCATCCCGGCTGCTCCCCCTGCCACAGGCCCGGGCCAGCAACTTAATCACTCTGTGCCTCTGTTTCCCCATCTGTGACATGAGAACAAAAGCAACTCAAGGGCCTATTAGGACAAGTGGAGCTTTTACCCACAAAGGCTTAGGAAGGGCTCAGTAAGTGGTGCCTTGTCATTGTCATCAGTGTGCAGAGACCTTTAATCCCTGCTCCTCACAGGGATCACAGTGGCCCATTCATAGCCAAGCATAGGCCCTGGGAAAGGAGGGGACCTGGCTGGAGTCACTCAGCTAGAAAGAGGCTCAGCTGGAAGCTGAGATTTCAACCCAGGACCACAGACTACTCTCCATCCCTGAGATATTTAGTGGCCCTAGAGGGACCACAGAGGAATGATGGATGGGCTAGGGATATCCCAGCCAGGTCACTCCAAGTAGGCATAAGGTGGTCCAGTCCCCCCTGTCTTCTGGGGCCTTGATAGCCCACAAGGTGTCTGTGCAGGAGGCTGTCCTGCCCCACCAGCTTACCTGCCATACTAGCAGGTGGCTCCAGAGCTGCTGGAAGTGGTGCAGGGCCAGGCCTGGCCCACACTGTGGAGGGGGATCTGGTTAAGATCAATGTCCCCAGAAGAGGAGAGACCCCAACGTTCCCTCCCCGTGCGCTGCCCCATGTACCCCAAAACACCGCAGCAGCAGCTCACAGGTCCTGACACCAATCTCTCCAGGGGTCCTGGTGCTGGCCCTGGCTACAAGAAGAAGAAAATAGCACTCACTGCACACCAGCCATGCCTATAAGCACTTTGTGGGACATAACCCTCCTCAGCAGGCATTTCATAGCAGCTCAGGCACGAGAGCCTGTGACTGACTGCTCTATCTAGCAGAGCTGGGGTCTGAATCCAGGCAGGGGGTTCCACGTCTGCTCACAACAGCTACACACGTGCCTCTCAGAGGAGGGGGAGCTGAGTGGCCTTGGACCTGGCCTGCCACAGGATCCACCACGGAGCACACACAGGGAGATGCTGCCAGGCTGAACCCAGGTTCCTGCAGCCTGACCCCCAGCAGCATCATGGATTAACACACAGGGGGTTCTGGGGTTCAGCTCAGGTTGCATGGACCCCTGGCCAGCAGTCCTCCACCTGAACTCACCAGGTTCCAGGGCAATGCTTAGTAAGGTCTGGAGCTGATAGGCATTGAGTTCTTCTTCCTGGTCAGGGGAAGAGTCACTTGAGGCCCTTTGCTCACTCAGCCAGTCAAAAATGCTCTGGGGGGGCTGGGATTGTGGCTTGTGGCTCAGTGGTAGAGCGCTTGCCTTGCATGCGTGAGGCCCTGGGTTCGATCCTCAGCACCACATACAAAGCAATAAAATAAAGACATTGTGTCCATCTACAACTAAAAAAATATTTAAAAAACAAAACAAAAAAACAAGTGCTCTGGGCCAAGCCCTGCGCAGGGCTGGGCTGGGGATGTGCCAGAGACTGGGAGAACCCCAGACCTGTCCTTTCTCAGGGTTCACCTTGGGGGAGACAGATATGTCCCAGGGTGGTCCTGGCAGCAATGAGAAAAGTGCTACACTGCGGGAGCCCACATTTGGTGGACGGGGACAGCTTCCATAGAAGGGCACTTTGGAAAGTTGAGTCCCGAGCCTGGCAGGGGGGCAAAGGAAGGAAAGGGGTTGGCAGAGGTGCCGACTGAACTAAGGTCCGGGGCAGGGAAGAGCTGTGGACATCTCCAGAGAAGTAGCTCATGAGATGAGAGCACGGGGAGGGGGGAATAAAACAAATGAGCCCCCTAGGGCGAAGAGGCTGGAGAGCAGGGGCTCAGGCCGCACACCTCCGCAGCCCAGGGCCCCCCTCACCTCCCCAGCCAGCTCCAGAAACAGCTGCGCCAACTCCAGCTCCAGGGGCTTGCAGGGGACCTGCGGGACAGGAGGAGCTTAGTCCTAGCCCTAAGCCCATCCCTCCCACTTCGTGCCCCCTCGCACAGCAGCTCCTCACCATGAGGGCCTCCAGATCGGCGCTGATCACATCATCGATCTCCCTGCAAATTACCGACGGGCAATGTGGAGGGGGCTGTTTCCCCATGACTGGGCTGTGGGGCGTGCGGGGTCCCAGCGGAGTAGGGTGGGTTCTTGACACCCAAGGCCCATTCGGCCCAAGCTGTTCCC
>PVHX01008394.1:43785-84116 GCA_004024805.1 Geosciurus inauris | reverse complement strand
TCTTGTATTTGAGAAGGATTTGTTTGATATATGTAGAAGCTCCATTATTTGGGGCATAGATATTTATGATTGTTATGTCTTGTTGATGTATGATTCCCTTAAGAAGTATGAAATGACCTTCTTTATCTCTTTTCACCATCTTTGGTTTGAAGTCCACTTTATTTGATATGAGGATGGAAACTCCTGCCTGTTTGCGGGGTCCATGTGAGTGATATGTTTTTTCTCACCCTTTCACTTTCAGTCTGTGGATGTCTTTTCCTGTGAGATGAGTCTCTTGAAGACAGCATATTGTTGGGTCTTGTTTTTAAATCTAGTCTGTCAGTCTATGTCTTTTAATTGGTGCGTTTAGGCCATTTACATTCAGGGTTATTATTGAAATATGATTTGTAATTCCAGTCATTTTGGTTTGTTTTTGGTTTTTACATTGAGTTGTTTTCTCTTTTGAATGGTTTTTCCTCTAGTGTAGTTCCTCTCTGTAAATTTTCATTGTTGGTTATCATTTCCTCCTAGTGGAATATTTCACCAAGAATGCTGTGTAGTGCAGGCTTTCTTGCTGTAAATTCTTTTAACTTTTGTTTATCATGGAAGGTTTTTATTTCATCATCAAATCTGAAGGTCAATTTTGCTGGATATAGGATTCTTGGTTGACATCCATTGTCTTTTAGGGTTTGGACTATGTTATTCCATGATCTCCTGGCTTTTAGTGTCTGGGTTGAAAAATCTGCTGAGATATGAATTGGTCTCCCCTTATATGTAGTCTGGTTCCTCTCTCGCGTGGCCTTTAAAATTCTATCCTTATTCTGTATGTTGGGCATTTTCATTATAATGTGCCTTGGTGTAGATCTGTTGAAATTTTGTATGTTTGGTGTCCTGTAAGCCTCTTGTATTTGATTTTCCATTTCATTTTTCATACTTGGGAAATTTTCTGATATTATTTCATTGAAGAGATTGTGGATTCCTTTGGTTTGAAATTCTGTGCCTTCTTCTATCCCAATAAATCTTATATTTGGTCTTTTGATGCTGTCCCATATTTCTTGTATGTTCTGTTCATGATTTTTTACCATCTTCACTGTATGGTCAAATTTATTTTCAAGATTGTATATCTTGTCTTCATTATCTGAGGTTCTGTCTCCCAGGTGATCTAGTCTGCTGGTGATGCTTTCTATTGAGTTTTTTATTTGGTTAATTGTTTCCTTCATTTCAAGAATTTCTGATTGGTTTTTTTCACGATCTCTAGCTCTTTCTTAAAGTAATCTTTTGCTACTTGTAATTGCTCTCTTATCTCTGTTAGAATGATCTATGGTTGCCTTTATTTGCTCTCCTATTTCTTTGTTGAATTGATCAATTATTGTTCACTTATGTCATTCTTTAGTTCGCTGATCTGTACATTCTGAATTCTTTCTCTGACATTTCATCAACTGTGCTGTCAGTGGATTCTGTTACAGTGGTATCCAGGTTTATTTGGGGCACTTTCTTCCCTTGTTTTTTCATGTTGATTGTGTATCTTCCTTTCTTGAAATACCAATCTGAGGTATTGCGGCTTCTATCCTATAATCTTGTATTGACACTCCAGATTACCTGTGTCTCATCTTGGAGCTACTTCTGTTCTCCCAGTGTCCCCAGATGGGCACTACTGTCACTAAAGTTGGTGGTGGAAGTAGTGGACGTACCTCTAAAGGGCAGCGGGAGTGGCCTTGGCTGGGCTCCTGAGGCGGCCCCTGAGGGCTGTTTTGCCCCTCTCTTGCACTCCTGCTGGTGAACAGGAACTCTGGTGCGGAACTAGAGGTGGGCTCAAGTCTCACTTAGGCAGAGTCACAAGCTGGAGAGTCTGTGCGTGACCCTTACAGTGAGTGTGAGCTCCCATGGGGCTAGAGGCTAGCAGGCTCTTGTCTGCCTTCAACTGGGCACCCTGGCATTCCATAAGGGCAGTTTTGGGCCTTCTGTCTCACCTGACCACAGGAACTCTGGAGTGGAACTGAGGCGGGTGCAGAGCACACTAGGGTGGGGCCTCTTCATGCTGGAGTCTCTGGAGGCCACTCTTACCCTGGGTGTGCCTTCCTCTGTGGCTGGTAGCAATCAGACTCTGGTCAACCCTTAGTTGGACACCCGTGGAGTTTCCTGAGGGTGGATCTGGGCTCTCTGTAGCTCCTGCCGGACCCCAGGAACTCTGGAGTGGAACTGGGGTGGACCCAGGCTGCCCTTGGACGGGGCTGCCTCTCACTGGTGTCTCTGGAGCAACTCTTGCCCTGAATTTGGGCTCCCCAGTGGCTAGAGGTAGCAGACCCTGGTCTCCCTTTGGCTGGACAACCGTGGATGTTCCTGAGGGCGGGTCAGGGTCCTTTGGGGCTCCTGCTGGTCCACAGGAATTCTGGAGCAGAATTGGGGTGGGTCCAGGCTGCCTTTGGGTAGGGCTCCCTCCACTGGTGTCTCTGGAGCGACTCTGGCCCTGAATTTGGGCTCCCCAGTGGCTAGAGGTAGCAGTCTCTGGTCTCCCTTTGGCTAGACAACCGTGGAGGTTCCTCCAGGTGGACCAGGGCCCTCTGCAGCTCCTGCCAGTCTCCAGGAACTCTGGAGCAGAACTGGGGTGGGCCCAGGCTGCCCTTGGGCGGGGCTGTGCCACACTAGGGTCTCTGCAGGGACTCTTACCCTGAGTTTGGTCTCCTCAGTAGCTCGAGGTAGCAGTCCCTGGTCTCCCTTTTGCTGGACACCCGTGGAGGTTCCTGCGGGCGGATCTGGGCCCTCTGTGGCTCCTGCCAGTGCACAGGAACTCTAGAGCGGAACTGTGGCGGGTCCAAGCTGCCCTTGGGCGGGGCTGTCTCCAATGGGGTCTCTTGAGCAACTCTTACCCTGAATTTGGGCTCCGCAGTGGCTAGCGGCTGGGGCCATGTGTCCACGAGAGCAACTGCTAGGGGCCCTGCATGGTTGGGTAGGTGCTGGAGCCAGGTACCCCGTGTAGAAGCAGTCCCCGCCTGGGACGAGTCCTGGGCTGGGGCTCCGAGCCGCCTGCAGATGAGCTCCGCCGCCGCTTGCTGCTGAAGTCACACTGCTTGTGGCATTGTCTGCTGCCTGGTGGCCCTGCTTACACGCGCAAGTGAAATTCCTGTGGGGGTAGCTGTAGGATGATGTCCAGAAGCTGGCTGGGAGGTGGTATTTACACAACTTTAATCTCTGGCTCTGGAGAGACTGACTGCAGTGTCCGTCTAGGCTGCCATCTTGGAACCGCCCCCCAAAGAAAATCTTTACAGCAGCCAGGAACCACCCAGGACATAAAACAATTATAACAGGTGGATATGAATCCGATCAGTTGCATAAAATTACATTAAATGTAAATGAACCAAATACTCTATTAAAAGGCAGAGCTTTTTTTGGTTGGATCAAAAAGCAAGACCCGATGTTGTATGATATATGTACATTTGCCAAGTGTCTTCAAATGCTAACTTTATTATTTATTTCCTTGTAGATGGACACAATACCTTCATTTCATTTATTTATCTATATGTGGTGCTGAGAATAAAACCTAGTGCCTCACACATGTCAGGCAAGCCCTCTACCACTGAGCCCCAGCCCCAGCCCTTTGAGTACTAACTTTAAATGTATTGATTTTATTATACTAAATTATATCAATAAAGTTTATTTTAAAAGAAAAAAATAGGTTTGCTGAAAGGAGAGCAGGCAACAAGGAGTATAGGAGCAGTGCAGACGCAGACGGAGGCCAACCACGCCAGAAGGTGGGGCCCAGCCGAGCTGCCCTGCTGCCTGGCCCATGGCTACAGAGAGTTTCCCCTTTCATCCATCGAGATGCACACAGACAAGACCCACTCTCCTGGGGACTAGATTAGTGGGATCACATTTTAGAGGGGAGGTGCCCTAGCAGTGAGTGCTCAGCCATACAGAAAGGGAGCTCAAAGGTGGCCATGGGGACAGGCTGGGAGTAGCAGGCTCTGAAGGTTGTCAAAGCCCAGGGCCAGCATTTCCTGAGGCTGTCCTGCAAGTGCAGGGCCTGGAGGATACATCTGAGCCAGTGGTGATGTGGATACCATCTCAGCCAGAAGACGAGGGGCTGTGGCTGGGAACATGGCTGGGGGCCTGGGGCTATCTGGTCCTACTCCTGGTGGCCTCACAGAGTGCAGGGAGCACACTGTCTTGGAAGAACCCAGAGGGTGGCGTCCTTCCCACCCCGTTGTGAGTCGGCCAGAGTGAACATTCAGAACAAAACCTGGAGGCGGGCGGGAGGCTGGGCTGGAGTGGTTCCCTCCACGCAGAGCTGCTGAGATGCGACAGGGAGAAAGCCTCCGCGTGGCTCAAAGGAGAGGACCTGAGGGAGAGCAGAAGCACCAGCCGGCTGCACAAGAGCAGACCAGAGAAAGGGGTATGTGCCCCAGCCAGGTGGCTATCACGGGGAAGAGGCCCTGGGCAGGAGCAGGACTGGCCAGGAGGAAGGGCATGCTCACCTGGAAGCCGCCATGGGGGCAGGGTGGGTGGAGCACAGGAGTTGGGCAGGCGCAGGCGGGGGCCCAAGTTGAGGGAAGGAGCATCTGGGTGAAGGTACCACAGTTGTGGTATGGTGGGCCTGTCTCTCTGTTCTTCCTTCTACCTGCAGCTAAAACCTCAACCTGTGCGGGTGGAGAGGAAGAGGGCAGGGAGCAGCCAGCTCCGCCTCAGGACAGCTCCCCAGGCTTGGTTTTTGCCTCTGGTGTCCTGAAATGGAGCTGATGCTGCAGGGAGTGAGGAGGAAAGAGACAGCAGAGCTGGGCAAGGACCCCCTGTGCTCTAGAGCCACCGTGGTCAGGAGAGGACACCCGGCAAAACCGGAGGACTCTGGAGTCACTGCAGAACGGCGGGAGCTGGAAGGCTCTAGAGTCCACCCATCCTGGGGGCTTCCCTGCTTCCCCACGCCTGGCAGGCTCTCCAGGGGCCGTGGCCTCTGGTCTGTCCCCACCTCACTTGGGCAGTGCAGGCCTGATGGGGATTCAGGGATTTGACACCACTTACTAGTGGGACAGGAGGGAGCTGTGAGTGGCTGCCTCCCCCAGGCTGGCCGAGAAGGTTGGGAGCAGAGCTCCCCACCCTGCAGTGGGCCGAGCCCTCCGGGTGTTACGAGAGAGCCTGTGTCAAGAGGGATGCCCACCCTCGGGATCCCTCCCCAGTGTCAGCACTAGAGGAGGTCAGCCAAGAGGGTCAAGGTGCAGAACTCAAACAGCCCAGAATGTCCAGCTTTCATTAAAAAAGGCTCCACAGCCCCAGAACCAGGGGCATCTCCAGCCCAGCGCCCATGGCAGTCAGCAGAGGCCAGTGCTGAGGTGACAGAGTGCATCCAGCAGAGACGGCAGCTTCTGCAAAGAGGCCTAAACTGTAAAACACCAACAGACTAAGAAAGAAGGCTCTCAGCCCAAACCCAGAAAGTCCTGGCACAGAAACGGAAGAATGGAGGAGAACCAAAAGGAAAATCAGAGCTGAAATTACAATAACTAAAACGATAAAAAGCAGGTGGGTGCGGTGGCTCACGCCTGTAATCCCAGCACTGTGGGAGGCGGAGGCAGGGGAATCACGAGTTCAAAGCCAGCCTCAGCAAAGGTGAGGCTGAGGGTCAACTCAGTGAGACCCTGTCTCTACATAAAACACAAAATAGGGCTGGGGATGTGGCTCAGGGGTCGAGTGCCCCTGAGGTCAATCCCGGGTATTCCCTCAAAAAAAATGATAAAAAGCAAAGACAAAACCCCAGTGGTTGGGCCCAAAGACAGGGTGAAGGGGAAGAATCTCAGAGTGGGGATCAGTGTGCTGGAAGCTGGAGCAGCAGGGCGGCCCACACCTGGCCAGCGGAGAGGGTTGGGGTCTTGTGAACGAGGTTTGACGGTGTCCAAGAGACTGTGTCCTGGAGGTGTCCTCAAAGCCTGTGTGCTGAGGTCTTGGTCTCCAGGGTGGCTCTGCAGGAGGAGGGGAACCTGCATGAGGCCGGGCCTAGTGGAGGCCTTGGGTGGCTGGGCCTGTGCCCTTGCAGTGGACAGCGGGACCCGGCCCCTTCCTCTTTTTCTGCTTCGGCCAGGACAAGCCACAGCACCCCAGGCGCTCGAGCAACAGGCCCAGCGGGTCATGACTGGGGCCTCCAAAACTGTGGGCCAAAACAGATCTTATCTCCTCAGAAGTTGCTTATCTCAGGAATTCCTTACATTGACGCAAAGCTGACTAACCAGAGAAGGGACAGGGCGGCGCTGGATGGGCAGTGGAAGAAGCAAGGTGGAGAAGGTCCCCGAGGGGCAGGACGTGTTGGGGTTCAGGAAGCCCCACGAACCCGAACCAGGAGAAGCCCCGCAGGCCACTCCAGGAGGCCTCGGGACCAAGCGTGTGGGGGCCAGAGAGCAGGCTGGGAGCACGAGACGGCCTTTTACCCACAGCAGAAGAACAGCTGGGCTGACCACAAGGCTGAAGGACCAGGGCTGTTTCCCAGGGCTGGCAGAGAGGAACGGGCAGCCCAGGACAAAGCATCAGCGTCCCGCAGGCATGAGGGCGAGCTGGGATGCCCTGGGGAGGAAGGCTCAGAACCTGTCCCTGGGAGACCAGGAGCAGCAGGCGCAGCAGAGTTGTCCACTGCCCTCTGCACACGAACAGACCGTCCAGCTGAAACCAGCAAGGATGGAGAGGAGCCTAGCACTGTGGCCAATCAGCAGCACCAAGTTGGGGCTGGACACTGCCTGCCACTGCATGACACACGCTCCTTCCACAGGCCTGTGTGCACGGGGCGGAGCCCGCCTGGCCTGACACCCTCACGTGGAGTTCTGGCAGAGCGAGTCGGGCCAGGACACAGCACAGGACGTCCACACGAGCGTCTCCCAGTCACCGAGGAGCCCCTCCACAGAACGCTCTGGCCAGGGAGGAGCCCGGCTCACACGGACAGCGGGGGCAGAATTCAGCAATCACTTTTTGAAAATTTTTATTTGTCCTTCTTAGACACCATGACAGCAGAGTGCAGTCTGACCTGTCGTACGTTTACGGAGGATGACTTCCCAGAGTGGAGGTCCAGCGTGACGTGGAGTTCCCCGGGTCGTGTTCACATGTGAACACAGGAAAGTTGTGTCCAGTCCATTCCACTGTCCTTCCCATTCCCATCCGGCCTCCCCTGCATTCCCCTGCGTCTGATCCAGTGAACTGCTACTACCCCCTTTGCTGTGAGTCAGCCTCTGCAAATCAGAGAGGACCCTCGGCCTTTGTTTTGTTGGGATTAGCTTATTTCTCTCAGCATGGTAGTCTCGTGTTCATCTCTTTACCTGCAGAGCAGTAGCCACTCTTCATAAACCCTCAGGAAGCCAGGCACCTCAGCCTCACCTGTGATCCCAGAGATGCAGGAGGCTGAGGCAGGAGGATTGCAAGCTCCGGGCCAGCCTTGGCCGCTTAGCCAGGCCCTGACACAAGATAGAAAACGAAGAGGGCTGGGCTGTGGCTCAGTGGTAGAAACGCCCCTGGTTTCCATCCCAGTGGCCAAAACCAAACCAAACCAAACACCACCTCAGGAAAACAGAATCTCCTCAGTGAGATAAAGAACATGGACCCGAGCACAACCAAGACCAAGGTGCCTAGCACTGACCCTGTGCTGGGAGGCGACGGGCACGGGGACAGGCGAGGATGCTCTCATTGCCTGCTCAGTGAGAGAAGGGGAGAAAAGGCTCCAGGGTCCTGGGGGGCAGAGCTGGAGCAGAGCCTGTTTGCAGACGACGCTGCTGTCTGCGTGGGAAATCCATAGTCTCCACCCCACACCAAACAACCAGAGCCAGCGTGCGTTCAGAAAGAGGAAGGCAGGCTGCAAGCTGCCCTCCAGGAGGGTCTACACTGGCCGCAGTCTTGCCGTCTCCAGCACAAAACACCACCATCTGCTGGGGCTCAGATAGCATGGCAGACTCAGGGGAGAGGCTGAAGGAACCGGCACAGGTGTGCTGAGGACTGAGCGCCAGCGGAAGAGCTCGGAGGCTTGCGGGAATGGAGGGATATGTGCTCAAGGTGCACAAGCGGAATTCAAAGTAGTCAAGGTGTTGATTCTCCATAAGTTAGGGTTTGATATATTTTCCATCACAATTCCAGCAAGACTTTTTGTAGATAGAGACAAGGTCATTCTAAAATTCATATGGAAGGCAGGGGGCCTAGAATAGTGTGTTAGTGTGTCCCCTGTGACTGTAGCAGAACACCTCGGCTGATCGGCTTATAAAGAGAAAAGGTCGGCTCGGGTTTGGAGGTTCTGGTCTGGTCAGCTGGGCCTTGCTGCTGGGTCTGTGTCAAGGGGGCCTTCCTGGCCGCGCATGTGGTGCAGCAATGCAGTTGCCACAAGGCCAAGACGCAGAGTGAGAGGGTGAGGTGGCACTGCCAGGCACTGAGGTGACATGGCAGCTGTGAGTTGGATATAGCTGGCCACAGGCCCCATCGAGGGCACTGGGCATCCCGAAGCCCCTCAGCTGGCCCCATGGGGTGGAACCTGACCAGAACAGGGAGAAGCAGACTCCATGACGTGGTGCCCAGAGCGAGGGAGCGGGCCCCAAAGGTTGCTGTGACGTGCCTCTAGCAAGGCCATCTCCAGGGACACTCAGGCGGGAGAGCACGGGCTCTGCAGGGTGTGGGGACAGCGTCCAGCTGCAGGTCAGCTGCTGCCTTTGTCAGTTGCATGTGAGCAGAGGCGGGTCTGCCGTCCACCTGGAGGAGCCGCGCTCTCCGTCGTGGTGACGTCCTGCTGTAGTCATCCGCACAGGGACCACAAAGTCCATCTTGTTAGGCCCCAGGGCAAGCGTGGCGGCCACAGTCCCTAAACGCCCCACTGGGGCTCCATGGCATAAGCATTGCGGGTGTGGGGCTGCCGAGTGCCCGTGAAGTGGGTGCTCGCGTCTCCCTGGGGACGCCCCGGGAACTGCGCTCCAGGGCCCAGGACAGCGCTCAGGGCTGCCGACTGCCATGGGAGCCTCCACTGTGGCCGTCACCATGGCTGTGACGAGTCATCACAACTCAGCCTGAAGGAGGCGGACCCCGGCTACCACCTTCCTCCGCTCCTGGCTCTGCCTGGACTCCAGAGCTGCGGCCTCCTCTGACCTGCTTCTTGCTGGCCTCCTGCCTCTTCCCTGGGCCACTGCCACTGCTGCAGGCCCTCCCAGGAGATCCAGGATGCTCCCCTGCGGAGAGCGTCCCCGTCCTCCCGCAGGTCCCTCTCGCTACCTATGCTAGCACTGCACATGCCACGAGGGCGCGCCTGCCGGATGAGGGGTCGGCGTGACACACACGGACGCCTCCCAGTGCACTCTGCCGCAGCGGTGGCCAGGAGACAGCGCGTCCATCCCGGCTCACCTGCCCGCTGCCCTCGTTCTCCACAGTCCGTGTGCCTGTTGTGTGTCTGCAGAGGTGTGGCTGGCAGCGCATCTGCCTGTGTGCCCCGCGCGTGTGCATTTGTGAGCCTATGTTGGTGTGGTTGTGTGTTTACACATCATGAGTGTATGTGGTAGGATGAGGGTGTGCATGTGTGTGGTTGTGTGTGCGGTTGCATGGTTGTGTGTGCATGGTGGTGTGTGGTTGAGTGGTTATGTGTGGTTTGTGGTTGTGTGTGCATGGTTGCGTGTGTGCATGGTTGTATGGTTGTGTGTGCATGGTGGTGTGTGGTTGTGTGTGGGTGTCTGGGTGTGTGGTTGTGTGTGGTTGCGTGATTGTGTGTGTGGTTGTGTGGTTGTGTGTGCATAGTTGTGTGTGGGTGTGTGGTTGTGTGTGTGTGGTTGTGTGTGCATGGTGGTGTGTGGTTGTGTGGTTGTGTGTGGGTGTCTGGGTGTGTGGTTGTGTGGGTGTGTGTGGTTGTATGGGTGTGTGTGCTTGGTGGTGTGTGGTTGTGTGGTTGTGTGTGTGTGGTTGTGCCTACATGTGCTCTGTGCTTGGGGCCATGGCCAGTGGCTCTGGGCGGCGCATTCACCTAGGCTGACCTGAGCCGAGCTGTGGCCCTTGCTGTGCCTTCACCTCTCCCACCCAGCCTCACACTGAGGTGTGCTGAGAGCACTGTCCTCTCCTGAGGGTTTCTCCCTAGGGCCACCACTGGCTGCCTGGGCCCTGGCTTCTCTGACCCTGGTCCTTCTGGGTGGATGTGGTGCTGCACCCGCTGTTCTGGGGGCCTTGGTCAGACAAGGCGGGCCATGGTTGCGCTGGGGGGCTGCGCTGCTGGCCGGTCCCCTGGGCTGTACCCAGGGAGGTGGGTGGGCAGAGTCCAGGAGGGGTGCCTGCACCCTGAGCACCCAGGCTTACCCCTGCGTACCCCTCAGGGGTCCAGGCGGGCTGAGCACTGGGCGCGCTTGCTGTGGCTGCCAGGATTTCTGCCCGTGCCTCTGGATTCACGGCCCCAGAACGTGGGTGTCCTGGGCCTGCCGCTCTTGGAGCTGAGTGTGGCCCCAGCCCTGGGGAGAAAGCCCTTCCCCAGGAAAATCAGCCCTGAAGAAACGCCTCTGGGGTAGAAGGAGGGGCTGAGCAGGAGGGCAGCCGCAGGACCCCACTGTGTGCAGGGGCCAGGCGCCAGGGCTTGCAGGGGGCAGCACCTCTTCTTAAAAGGAGCTTATCCCCAGAGAGGCCTGAGAAGACGCCCGCAGGCTCGGCAGTGTCTTCTCAATGTGGGGACAGAACATGTTTCCGATTTATTAAAGCAGATCAAGTCCATAAACCCGACATTCCCATCTTGACCATGTTCAAGCACAGTCCAGGGACGCTGGGCACAGTCACCCTGCTAGGCACAGTCCAGGGGCACTGGGCACACCCGCCCTGCTGGGCCCTGTCATCACCTCCACCTCCAGAGCCTCCTCACCTCCCAGCCCCCAGCTCTGCCCCATTAAACACTGGTTCCTGTCCTGGCCCCGGCTCCTCCTGCCTCTGTCTCAGGATCTGGGGGCTCCAGGGGCCCCGCAGCGGCAGCGGAAGTGCCCAGGGCTTCTCTTTCTGTGCCAGCCTGTGTCCAGAAGGGCTTGTTCGTGCCTCAGGTGCAGAACCCCCTCTGAAGGCTGAGCCCTGCTCCTCCTAGGTGTGCCCCTGGTTGGCGTACACCTCCATCTGTGAGGGACAGGGGTCGCTTGCATTTGGGCTGTGACCAACAGGCAGTGACCGGGTGTGGAGATGGCTCTTCCAATTTGGGGTGCATACCCAGAGGTGCCACTTTAACTCCTGCGAGTGTGCTCTTACCTGGGGGGGCAGTCCCCTTGGTGCCCTTTAACTCCTGCGAGTGTGCTCTTCCCTGGGGGAACAGTCCCCTTGGTGCACCGATCCTGGCCCTCCCTGCACCCATGCTCCTCTTGTCCAGGAGGTTCTCACCCAGTGGCCTGGCCAGGGCCCATCCTTGGGATCAACAATGAGGACATTTGGAGGGCAGTGCACTGTGATCCTGAGGTGACCCTGTGGTGCTCCAGGAGGGCAAGCAGCCTGGCCCGGTCCTCATGGGAAACGAGCCGTGGTGGGTGCTTGGGCATGGCACCAAGTGTGCCCACAACTGCCACGGACTCTGGGGCCCTCAGGGTTGGGAGGAAAGGTCTGGGCTGAGGAAACCGGCTGAGCCATGGCCCCAAAGGAGAACCTGGTCAGTGGATCTGTCCCAGGGTCTGTGACCCTCCACCTCAGTTATTTGTAGGCACACATGTACTTGGAGCCGCTCTGCAGGTGCCTGGGGACATGGGAGGGTGACAGGCATCAGAGACTGAAGGAGTGAGGTATAGGAGCCCTGGGGGCAGGAGGGGCAGGACGGAGAGTCCAGGTTCGCAGGAGCCAGAGCCAGGCATGCTGTCCCTGTGGTCCGGCTGTGGACGTGGGTGCAGGAAGCTGGTCCTTTGGCCAGAACCACGGGTCTGAGGGGATAAGACTTCCTTCAGCTGCCTGGCCAGATCTTGGGAGGAATTCTGTTTGCCCAGTGATTCAGAGAAAACAAACCCGTGTGAAAGGGCTCGAATCAGCGTGGCCCCGCCACAAAACCAAATTCACGCTGCTCCTTTTCTCCCTGCTACTGAGGTGCCAGCCCCGCCCAGCCAGGCCGGGCCTCAGCTCCTCAGGGCAGGACAGGCCGTGGCCATCACCCACCCTGGACCCCCAAGCAGAGCGGGGAGAAACTCAAGACCAAGTCCTTCCGCTTATCAAGGAAGTTCAAGGCAGTTCCGGCTTGGTGAAAACCCCTGGGGACCCTGCCCGTCTGTCAACACTGGTGGTAATTCCTCAAAGTGTCAGGTTGCCCGCTGGGCTGCGGCCTCCCAGCCAGGTGGGAGGACACTTCCTCCTCCAGAGCTCACGAAATCACCCTCCAGTTTTCATGCAAACTGATTCAATGGGACGTCTTGGTCCTGTCCCCAAAATGCGGACTTCGCAGTCAGAGCACTGATCTTGCTGGTGGCCCATCCCTGGACCCGCGGGCACGCCCCGTGCATCAGTGACTGGAAGTCCTGCTAGCCCACCAGTGAACCTGCTGTTATTTCTCATCCCACCATGTAACCAAGAAAGGGGTGCTGGTGCCAGCGTGGTCCAGCGTGTGCAGACGGGGACAGCAGTGTGCGCTGCAGGCTGCAGCCAGACGCTGGCTCTCTGGGGAGCAGGCAGGAGCGTCCTGGACTCGGGCCTGTCTCTGTGGGCACTTTGCAGGGCCAGGCGTGGCTCAGAGCGTGCTGCACTGATCTTGTCCTCTGCACAGTGGGTCCTGCAGCCGAGGACGCTGAGGCAGAGAGAGGGCGATGGGCTGGCCCACGCAGCCACTAGAGCCAGGCTGTTGCCTCCTGCCCTGGAGGGCAACATGCCAGCCCCACGGAGCCCTATGGGTCTGGGAGAGCGTGGGGAACTGCCCACCCCTGGCCTCACAGGACAGAGCCCCTTGACCTCCATCCCTGGGTAGGAGAAAGAAGGCTGAGGCCTGGCTAGTCTGGACATCGTGTGGGGCATGGCCTCCCCAGGTCCTCCTGGCCAGAACTGGGCTGACCCAATGTCCTGCATGTAAGGGCAATGGAGGTGACAAGATGGGACAGTGGGGGACCCCAGCCTGGGGCTTCAGATATGGAAACCAGGGCCGTCCCACTCACTGGGCTCGGGTCAGGCCGGACGGGGCGGGGCTGGCCAGGGCCAGTTTCCTGAGCTCTGCAGCATCTTCTTTACTGGTGGGCATGGGAGGGCAGAGTGGGAGGACAGCTCAGCTGTGGGGCTCTTCCTGAGGGGACTGGGGCTGGTTCTGCGTTCATGTCACACATCTGAGGGCACTGGGCTGAACACTACCATGGGGAGCACCTGGCATCCTTGGGGACCCTGGGGGCCCTGGGACAGGTCTGTCTTAACCCTCAGGGAAGTAGGGTCATTGGGAGGGGTGGATGGTGCTTCCCACCCCAGGCCCCACTCCCCAGCTCTGTGGGGTGCAGGATACCCGCACTTGGCATTCCTTGCCCCAACGTGGGGCCTGAAACCAACCGGATCTGGGCTGGCCTGGGGCTTAATCTCCACTGAGTCACCTGGGCACAGCTTACCAGGACAGAGGGGTGGCTGGGTGCTCGCTTCCTGTTCCAGGGGGTTGGAGGCAGGATTAGCAGCCCGAGGACAGCATGACGGGGATGCTCTGGGACGTGCCACGGCCTCGCCCTGCCCAGGTCCTCAACATTTTCCCTGTCTCCATGGCAACTCCTGGGGCCATTCCGTCAAGGCCACAACCGCAGCCCTTCCTCGCTGGGCTCTAGAAACACTAGCTTATCAGATTCTGGAGGGAGGGCCCAGCTAGCCAGGCCCAAGCCCAGCACTGAGCGGCCTTGGGGCTCAGCGGGGGTGAGGGCTTGCGGGGCTGCTGCCCAGGCCAGGTGCCCCAGGTGCTGCATGTACTCCAGGACAAGCGAGAGTCCCACGGCGTGGCACAGTCCCCGTGCCGGGGACCCTCCTCTGACAAGCCATGGGAAGAAGGGCCCTGATGTTTGAGGCCATGTCCTTGGGCGCACCTTGTCCTAACACTGGCGTAAGAACTGACTCTGGCCCCCCAGGGGCGGGGCTGGTTCTGCCCCAGGGCAGGAAGAAGCCATCAGGGAGCCAGGGGCCCCCACACTGGCCAGGCAGGGTGGGCCCAGGAGCAATGGGGCCAGAAGGCCACAAGGAGCCCCGCAGGGTGGGCAGGACTCCTGGTGCTCAGACCTGCAGCCTCAGGGAGGACCCAAGGCCCTGCAGCAGGTCTGGCAATGCTCGTACCAGGACTGATGGCACCTTCCCAGCCAGAGCCACAGGCCAAGGCTGCTGGGACCCATCAGCAGCTCTCCAGCCCAGTGGGCACCAAGCTCCTGGCAGCCAGAGGCCACCAGTGAAGGCAACTGGCCCTCTGCTGCCCATGGCCTGCCTGGGGCTCGGAGCCTGAGGCCCTGCTGGGGTCTTGGGCAGGTGGGACTGAGGGCTGCACTGTGGGGGAAGGGCTCTGCCATCTGCTGGGGTGCTGCCCACAGAGCCCCTCTCCAGTGAGGGCGGGGATGACCCCCAGCCAGGCCCGTGGCAGCCTCGGGTGGCACTGGTCAGCTTGGCAGATACTGTGGCTTCTCAAGGCACCAGGAACCCGCGGGTCCGGCAGCTAGACCCAGACGGGTGTCAAGAAGGGGCTGGGTGGGACACTTGTGGGGAGGACTGCCCACAGCATGACGGGACCCTGGGGAGCTGGGCCCCACCCACAGACACACCCCTCTCTGCCTGCTGCCGGCTACGGGCGAGCCTTCAGCCAGCACCCACTGTTTACCTGGGTGAGGGGTCGCAGGCCTGCCCCGCCCACCCACGTGAAGCCACTGGGGCTGGAGCCAGCCCTGGGGCTATAAAAGGCTGCTGCTGACCAGAGCCGCTCCTCAGAGGCCGCCGGTGGGGACACACCACACCATGGCTGTCGGCCGGAGGAAGCTGGCCCCACTCTGGGCCCTGGCTTTTGCCCTTGCCTACACCTGGCACACAGGTAGGCTGGAACTGTCCTGCTGTCCAGCTTGCTCCCCGAGCCCTGGGGTGGCCCTGGTCCCAGGGGGGCCGCGGCAGTTGAGTCCTTGCCCTGGGTCCTGGGCTGGCTAAGTGTGTCCATGAGGGGCGCCAGCCATGTACCCCTGCGTGGGGCCTCGACCACCCTCAGTGGTCCCCGGCTTGGTGGGCTGGGGTGGGCTCTGGGCAGCCAGGCTTCTGAGGCTGGGTGCTCTCTGAGGCGAGAGGCAGGAGCCCATGTTCAGGGTCCCTGCTGGGTGTGGTCAGGGTTGGCTGTCTGTCCCTTGGACACCCCCACATGCCCGGCTCACCAAATTCTGTCCTATCTGGGCTCCAGGGGGTGGCCTGAGATCTGTCTTGGGGGGTGGTATCCAAAGGGGAGTGTTCTCCCAGACCTCCATCCCTGAGAGTGATGAAGCTCATGGTCCTGAGATTGTGGCAGTGTCTCTGCCTCTGCTGATGGTGCAGCTATGACAGAGGTTCTGGTGATGGCCAGGGGCGGGGAGGGACAGGGCTCCTGGAAGGGCAGGACAGGTGCCAGCACTCAGCTCCCGGCGCTTGACCTAGCCGGCCAGGCCCCAGTCTCCAGGCCCCAGCCCTTGCCCTCATCCCCTCCGCTGGGAAGCCCCAGAGTCCAAAGCCTCCACTCCTGCCTGGCCTGCATTTCTCTGAGGAACCCACTAGGCTCCCTGCCCAGCCTGGCCACCTCTTCTCCTGTAGTACTGGCTCTCCCTGGGGCTCAGAAGTCTCCCCAGGGCCACTTGAAAGAGTGCTGGGCCTGCAGGGCAGGATAGGGGTGAACGGGGCTCCCAGGGGAGCTGCCTGCCCCAGCCAGCACCGCCGACCTGAGCCCCCAGTCCTACTCACCATCCTGTTGGCCTCTGCCAACATATTTCAAGGGCTAGGACTGCTCCCTGCTGCTGGGAGCCCCGGACCTCCCTGGCCACTGCCAGGGCCAAGGCACCCCAGCAGCCCACTGCGGGGTGTGGAGCACAGCTGCACTGTCCTGGCTGGTGGAGGAGGGCAGCATCCGGGGAACAGCACGTGTGGGTCCTGCTCTCTCTCTCCCTGTGTGTCTGTTTCCGGGGTCCAGCCAAAGGCACCTCATAGGACTCCTGGGCAACTTGGCCCACGGACCCCAGTGGCAGTGCAAGGATGGGAAGTGGGCCCAGGGAGCGAGTCCATGCTCTGCCAGGCCCTCCTGTGGGGGCCGCAGGTGGGCCAGGCCCCCTCCCACCACCTGGCTCTGGGGCCATCAGGCCAGTGTCCGGGGATACTCTGCACATTTGGTGCAGCCATGGAAGACCCCATGTCCCTGCAGGCTCTGCCCCCACTGCCCTGGCCATCCTGGCTCGTCTGGTCACCTGAAGTGCTGGCCCACGTGGCCCTCAGACCCCTGGCCTCCTGTGACAAGCTGTCGCCCACCCACATCTCTGCTAACTGCGTCTCAGGGGGATCACTGCCCTGGCTCTGTCCCCACGTCCCCACGGAGGGCAGGGCTGGCACAGGGCAGACGTGGGAGGAGGAGAGGAATGCGGAGTGGCCCCTGGACGGCAGGGCCAGGGCGAGGGAACCCTGTGCCATGGGCTCAGTGGGGCCAGCCCCTCAGGCGTCTCTGCCGAGCCATCGAAGCCCAAGTGGACAGAGATGGCCAGGACCGCACCAGGGCAGAGGGGACATTCTGCGCTGGCCACCCGCATTCCCCTCCCTCTGCACGCCTGGCTGCCGAGGCACCCGGCCCATGCGAGCCTCAGGCTTGCCCCCTCTTCTGCAGGCCAGGCCCAGGAGGGCTCTTCACGACCCGGCCGTGAGCACAGCCCCGACCTCTCTCCCCATGCAGGGCACAGTGGTGAGTCTTGGCCTCTGTTCCCTACCCCCTGTCTACAGAGCCCCTTACCCCACCTGGGCTGGCACAGGGTCCCCCCGGGGCCACTTGTCTTAGGCTGGCTCCACAGCTGGCAACAGCCAATGCATCAGAACTTGGGGCCGGAGGACATGCCAGTGTGCACTGCCTGGCCAGTCCCTGCCTGGACTCTCTGGCCCTCCCCCATGGGGGTCATTGGGCCCTGAAGCTCAGGCTCTAAGGGAGCTCAGGGACAGGCTGCTGGCCCCATCCGTACAGGGCCAGCTAGGTGCTGGGGCCGCGTGGTCGGGCCCCTCCGTCTCTCCCTCTTTGACTCCTTGTACTTCAGCAACATGCTCACCTTTCAGGCTTTGATGTGGGGGGCTGTTGGGGTGGCCAGAGGTTTCAAAGCAGGGGATTTGGGGGGTGCTTCAGGTCAAATCCCCGTCTCTGCATTTCCTGGCTGGGATGGGCCAGGCACAGCACTCCGCGGTGGTCTGAACACACAGCAGCCACCAGACTGGGCTTCAGGCCAGGAGCTTGGACCGGCTGGCCCTGACCTCTCTCCTCTGGGCAGTGGCGTCCCTGGCCCCTGGAGGCCGTGTGCACATCCCATGAGCCCCTGTCTCTGCAGGTGACCCACTCCTTGGGGTGACTGTTATTCCGCCTCTGAGGACCGTCCCCGAGGTCCAAGGTGAGTGAAACCTGAGCCCTGGGGAAGAGGCTGGGCTTCCCTCCCTCAAACCTGGAGGGGCTCGTTGGAAAGGAGAACCCCCACTTCCAGGGGTGAAGAAGCATTGGAAAATTGTCCAAAACTGCCGTGGGCCGGTCCCCAGGGTTTCCTAGGTGCAGAGGGGACCCCACATGCCTTACCCTGAGCAGCAGCATGAATGGGGGGCTCTTCAGGGGCAGGTGAAGGGTGGTCCCTGGGTGGGTGCCTGTGGGGTGCTGGGCAAGCTCCTCCAAAGGCCACGGCTCCCTGCAGCCCTGAACCGGGCACACAATGGGCGGGTGTGCAGCACCTGGGGCGAATTCCACTACAAGACCTTCGATGGCGACATCTTCCGCTTCCCGGGCCTCTGCAACTACGTGTTCTCCGCTCACTGCGGGGCCGCCTACGAGGACTTCAACCTGCAGCTGCGCCGCAGCCGGGAGGCCAACACCACCATGCTGAGCAGGGTCATCCTGAAACTCGACGGCCTGGTCATCGAGCTGAACAGGAGCTCCGTCCTGGTCAATGGCCGCCCGTGAGTCAGCCCGGGGTGGCACCGGGTGGGGTGATGGTGGGGTGAGGCAGAACATCACCGTCAAGGGAAGATGCCAGGGTGCTGGCCAGGCTCCCTGGGCCCTGCACGCAGCCACCTGCCCTCCTGGCCCTTCCCAGCTCTTTCAGAACATAGGGCCTCCGGGCTCACATTCCGTCACGCACATGGCCAGGGGACCCTCCTGGCTGCTGACCCCCTCCTCGCCCGGCCCCTCAGTGCCTCAGCCCCAGCCTGTCTCCACAGGGTCCAGCTGCCCTTCAGCCAGTCTGGGGTCCTGATGGAGTACAGCAGCGGCTGCCTGAAGGTCACAGCCAGGCTGGGCCTGGTCTTCATGTGGAACCAGGATGACGACAGCCTCCTGGTGAGGCTGTGGGGTGGACAGGCCTCCTGGAGAGGACAGGGTGGACAGGCCTCCTGTTGAGGCTGTGGGGTGGGGAGCGCAGGCCTCCAGGTGAGGCTGGTGAGGCGGGGATGGACGGGCTTCCAGTGGGGTGCATACCTTCAGTCCTCCAAGGGCCTGGCCTGCCCTGATCAGCTCTCCAGAGGGTGGAGACTGTCCTGGGCCAAGGGGCTGAGACAGTCAGACCCTGCCCCATACAGAGGTGAGGGCAGGACCAACAGAGAACCTAGTCTTCCTGCAGCTCCTGGGGTGGGCCTCATGCTTGTGTACCCTCTGGGAACTCCATTCCCTCTGGGAATTGGTCCCTCCTATCCTGGGTGTCCCTGGGGACAGGGTCTGATGTCTCCTCCAATTCCAGCTGGAGCTGGACACCAAGTACGCCAACCAGACCTGTGGGCTCTGCGGAGACTTCAATGGCGTCCCCGTGTTCAGCGAATTCTTCTCCCACGGTGAGGCTCCTCTGAGGCCACCTGTCCCCTCCTCAGGCTCCCGGGAAGGCCCGTCTCCCAGAGCCCCACAGGGTGTGCAACGTAGAGTCACACACTCCACAGGCGCCCGAGCTGTGCACAGGCGGGTGCAACGCACCTGCTCACAGGCGCAGTTCCAGCACACACCCACCCCACACGTACACACTCAGCCCTGGCATGCCCGCCTGCCTCACGGTGCACGCGGGAAGTTGATGGCCTATTGGGACCCTTATCCTCCCTGCTGCTGCCCTGGACAGGGCCAGGACCGCAGTGCCCCCCTGGAAACCGCCCCTGCTTCCTCCATGCTCGTTGGCTCAAGAAGCGGCGTGTGCATGTGGCGCACAGCCAGCCTCCCTGAGGGGCTCCCACGCTGCAGCCCGGCAGGCTTGTCCAGCCAGGGGGCTGTGGACCTGCCCGAGCCTCCAGCTGCCCCTGGCCAGCGAGGCCTTGTGCAGAGCTGGCCAGGGAAGCTCAGTGTCGCTCTGCAGCCCCTGGGTGCATTCCAGCCCAGCTGGTAGCAGTTCCCTGTCCATGGATGCGCTGGGCTCCTGCTGCTTCCTTGAGTCACTTCAAGACTCCCTGGGTGTCCTAGGGTGGGGAAGATGGGGAAGTCGATGGGGTATCCCAGTGGGGGCCCTTCAAGCCCCCCTTGGGGCACTGGACCCTGGGACTTGGTGCCAGGGTGCTAGGCTGCAGGGTCTGGAGCCCACAGGAAGAGCCAGCTCCTGCTTCTTGCAGATGTCATGCTGACCCCCATCCAGTTTGGGAACCTGCAGAAGATGGACGGGCCCACGGAGCAGTGTCAGGACCCTGACCCTGCACCCCAAAACTGCTCCACCAGCTTCGTAAGCCTGAGAATGTGGGGGTGAGGGGTAGGGAGCAGGGCCTGTGGGCCCGGGGGTGCCTCCGACCCCTGCAGGGTGTCCCTGAGCCTGGATTTCTGGCCTTGCCCCAGGGCATCTGTGAGGAGATCCTGAGAGGCCAGCTGTTCTCAGGCTGTGCTGCCCTGGTGGATGTCAGCAGCTACGTGGAGGCTTGTCGGCAGGACCTGTGTCTCTGTGAGCAGGCAGACCTTCCCAGCTGCATCTGCCACACCCTGGCCGAGTACTCCCGGCAGTGCGCCCACGCCGGGGGGCTGCCCCAGGACTGGCGGAGCCCCGCCCTCTGCTGTGAGTGCCCAGCCTCGGCCCTGCCCCCAGCCCCCCAGCCCCATCATGCCCTCCCAAGGGAAGGGAGCTGGATGTGATGACCTGCCTTCTGGTCGCCCTGCAGCACGGACGTGCCCTCCAGGCATGCGGCACCGGGAGTGCGGCTCGCCCTGCGTGGACACCTGCTCCAACCCCCAGCACTCCCAGCTCTGTGAGGACCACTGTGTGGCCGGCTGCTTCTGCCCCGAGGGTAAGTTGGGGCCCCAGCCCACCAGCCCAGGCACAGGACCCCCATACACAGATGTCTCTGGGTGCCAGACGGCTATGGCTGAGTCACACATAAAAGACCCTTCAGACCCTGGCCTGGGGTGCCCCTGTGCCTGAGGCTGGCTGGGCCCTGGGGGTGTCCGTGTCACAGCTGCCCTGCTCCCTGTAGGGATGGTGTTTGATGACATTGGGAAGACCGGCTGTATCCCCGCGTCTCAGTGTTCCTGCATGTACAACGGGACCATCTACGCCCCAGGGGCCGGCTACTCTACAGACTGCACCAGGTGGTAAGTCACTCCAGGTCCCCTTGTGCCGCGGGCCGGCCCCTCTGTGGCCTGTGCAGCCTTGCCCAGGAGGCAGCAGGCGCGGTGGCCCTGGGCGGCTCACACAGTGCTCCCCCTCTTGCTGCCCAGCACCTGCTCCGGAGGCCGGTGGAGCTGCCAGGAGCTGCCATGCCGGGGCACCTGCTCCGTGCTGGGAGGCTCCCACGTGTCCACTTTCGACGAGAAGCAGTACGCGGTGCACGGTGACTGCAGCTATGTGTTGACCAAGGTGTGGCCCTGGGTCCTGGGTGGCCAGGCTTCACCAGCGGAGACCTTGAGAGAGTGCCCAAGTCCCTTGGCTGCTGGTCAGAGTGCGGTGGCCCCTGTCCAGTGCCCTGGCCCCTTCTTGAGCTTGCATTTGGGTTTTCAGGGGCTTTATTTTTAGAACAGTTTTAGGGTCACCTGTTGGTTGGGCAGGAGTACATTGAACTCCCAGCTGCCCCCCCTCCCTGCCCAGCTCCCCGCCATTGTCATCTTGGGTCAGTGTGGTGTTGGTCACCATTGAAGAGCAAAACCCCTGTGCTGTGGTCACCTGCGTCATGGCCTCCAGCAGGCTTGCTGGGGAGGGGCATTCTGTGAGGTGGACAGGCCTGGTGTCCTGAGTCTACGGGGCAGCATGGCAGGGAGCCGCTGCCCTGGATGTCTGCTCCCTGTTCACCCCCACCTGTCCCCAGGGCCTCTGGTCTGCTGGCTGCTTGCAGGCCGGGCCTCCCCAGGCCTCTGGTTGGAGTCAGTCCTTTCACGCATTGATACACAAAGATTCCTCCCTGGGTGCCCAGCTATGACCATGGGGGCCTTCCAGCAAAGAGCAGCCTGGGCTGGAGGACAGATGGCAGGGAAGGTGGGGCTGGGCAGAGGTGAGGACCACGTCACTTCCTGCAGCCCTGTGACGACAATGCCTTCGCCGTGCTGGCCGAGCTGCGCAGGTGTGGGCTGACGGACAGCGAGACCTGCCTGAAGAGCGTGGTGCTGAGCCTGCGTGGGGGCCAGACGGTGAGTGCGGCCAGCGGGTGGGACGGGGCGTGGCCCCTGTGGCCGGGCGCCTCTGCCCAAGCCCTGGACCTAGCCACAGCAAGTGGACTCTCACTCGGCTGGCTGTGTCTCCTGCTCATGGGTCCTCCGAGCGACTGTCCCTAAGTGGAGCGGCTCAGGAGAGAGGGACACACCTCTGCCCAGCACGGTCTGTGCTGGAGTGGGCACACTGGTCTTTACTTTACTAAAAACATGCGTGATCCTTGGAGAAGTTCAGACACACAGGACAAGTGAGGGGCTCAGGTGTCGCCGCCCTGTGGGCTGCAGGCCGAGACCTCCCAGAGCTGCAGGCGGTCACACAGCCTCTGTGGGGACGGGGCGGGGCGGAGACCACCCAGGCCCCCACTGACCTGCTGGCTGCTCGCAGGCTGTGGTGGTGAAGGCCAGCGGGGAAGTGTTCGTGAACCAGATCTACACACAGCTTCCCGTGTCCACAGGTGAGGGCACTGCCCACTCCTGCCCTGGGGGCTGCCTGTGGGTCCTGCCTGGCTCAGCCCAGTGAAACCCCTGTGCTGTGTCCACAGCCAATGTCACCCTCTTCAGACCCTCGACCTTCTTCATCATCGCAGAGACCAACCTGGGCCTGCAGCTGGCCATTCAGCTGGTGCCCATCATGCAGGTGTTTGTGAGGCTGGCCCCCCACCTCCAGGGGCTGACCTGCGGTAAGAGGTGCCACCTGTGGGGTCCTCGTGCCACCCTCTTCCTGAGCCGGCATGGGGCCTCGACCTGCCTGTCCACCCCTAGGTCTCTGCGGGAACTTCAACGGCATCCAGGCCGATGACTTCCGGACCAACAGCGGGGTGGTAGAGGGCACGGGTGCTGCCTTCGCCAACACCTGGAAGACCCAGGCTGCCTGCCCCAACGTGAAGAGCAGCTTCGAGGACCCCTGCTCGCTCAGCGTGGAGAACGGTACGTGGCCATGGGCTGGCTCCCCGAGGCCCACTCAGGGCTGGTTCATGAGCTGCGGTCTCTGAGCTGCCACTTGCCCAGTGTCTCCTGACTCTATCCTGGGGTTCAGCTGTGCCCCGTTCAGGCTGGTGGTGAGCTAGCCATCACATGCACTGGCACAGGAGAGGCGAGTCTGGGAGGAAAGGAGCAGGACACTCAGGCAGAATGGAGCCCAGTGTCTGTCCGCCGACTGCTCATGAGGCCAGAAGGAGCCTGGGGCCGACCGGGAGCCTTCCTTGCTACTGCCGTACTCTGTGGGGCTGGCGCATCGGGGCCTGCTGCAGGGTGGAGGGGAGGACGCCAGTCTCCCTGGGCTGCTGACCATCCAGGCCCTGGACTGGGCAGATGTTGAGTCAGCAGGTCCTGGCTTCCTTCCCCTCCCTCTGTGGCCCACCCCTAGCCAGAGAACGGGTGGAGAGGCCTTGTCATGCCCGTCCCTGGTAGCCGGTGGTGGCACTGGGGCCTGGGCTGGGGACACTGGAAAGCAGGCAAGCAGCGGCGATGGCTTCTCCAGGCCCCACGTGCCCTGCTGTCTGCACAGACACTGCCCTCGGCCGCAGGCAGGAGCAGCTCAGGGGTGGGTGAGTGAGCCCGTGGGCAGCCTCCCTTTCACCCACAGAGAAGTACGCCCAGCACTGGTGCTCGCTGCTGACCGACACCGACGGCCCCTTCGCCCAATGCCACGCCGCCGTGAGCCCCAGCACCTACTACTCGGTAATGCCCGCCCGCCCCTACTGCAGCCGAGGTCCTGCTGCTGGGCTGTGGGCAGGCCCCCAGGGAGTCAGGGTCACTGAGAAGGGGCGCTTGGCAGCCGGGCCCTGTCCAGGCTGTGACGGCCCTGCAGGCCCCGAGCAGTGGGCTCCAGGACGGTCCTGAGCTCGGGCTCTGCTCCCAGGCTGCTCACTCATTAATCCTTTCCCTTACTCGTGCCCTGTCCTCCTGGGACTCCAGCCTTGTATAGGAGCCAACCCCGCAGGGAGTCAGGAAGGAAGGAACCGACGTGTTGGGGTCGGGGGTGAGCTGGGCAGAGGCTGGACCTGGGGGGCCACAGAGATAAAGGGCCAGGGTCTTGCCGGGGCCCCCAGCCTGCAGGGTGGTCAATCCTGCATGGGACGCTGTTCACCCACACACGGGGTGTGAGAGAGGACCTAGGGAGGCGTCCCAGAGGAGAGCAGGATGGGGCGCAGATGGGGCCAGAGGGCGGGGGACACTGGCACATGTGTGCTGGGTCCCTGACACCCACGGCTCTGGCCCCAGAACTGCCTGTTCGACACATGCAACTGCGAGAAGAGCGAGGACTGCCTGTGCGCGGCCCTGTCCTCCTACGTGCAGGCCTGTGCGGCCGAGGGCGTGCTGCTGCGCGGCTGGAGGGCCGGCGTCTGCAGTGAGTGCTGGGCGAGCCGGGCCCTTCCCCACACCAGGCCTCCGAGTGCCCCCAGCCCCCTGCTCTGTCCAGGAAGCCTGGGGCCCTGGGCTGCCCACCACTGCCCGCTGGGCTATGCCCACAAGCGTCCTGAGTGTCCCCTCTTCCTGGCTTCCTGCAGTGAAGCCCACAACCACCTGTCCCAAGTCGATGACCTACCACTACCACATCAGCACGTGCCAGCCCACCTGCCGCGCCCTGAGCGAGGAGGACGTCACCTGCCGTGTCAGCTTTGTCCCTGTGGATGGCTGCACCTGCCCGGAGGGCACGTTCCTGGACGCCTCGGACAAGTGTGTGCAGGCTGCCAGCTGCCCCTGCTACCACAGGGGCTCCGTGGTCCCCAACGGCGAGTCTGTGCACGAGAGCGGGGTCGTCTGGTGAGACACGCACTGGGGGTGGCAGCAGGTGCCCACGGTTGGGAGCAGACCTGCTGACCATCCCCTCCTCACAGCACCTGCACACAGGGGACACTGACCTGCATCGGAGGCCCAGTGCCTTCCCCAGGTGAGGCTGGAGAGGGGCCCTGGATGTCCTCAGGCCCGTCCTCTCCATGAGAAGCCTCCGAGTGGCGTCTGCTTAACCCCACCCCAAGCCAGGGGACAGTGGCTGTCGATCAGCTTCTGTGTCTAGCATGGTCTGTGCCCCTGGGCTCAGCCGCAGATGGCGGGGGTGGCACACACCTGCACAGGCAGGCTCTTCCCGCACATGGAGGGCCACACGCAGCAGAGCCTGGCTGGAGGGGCTTGGGGTCCCCTGAACGCTCCTCCTCTCCCCAGTCTGTGATGCTCCCATGGTCTACTTCGACTGCCACAATGCCACGTCTGGGGCCACTGGGGCTGGCTGCCAGAAAAGCTGTCATACCCTGGACATGGACTGTGTGAGTGACTCATGGCCCCAACAGCCTCCGTGATGGCTCCCAGAGTCCCCTCCCCTCGCCACAGGCACTGTGAAGGCTGCCAGGGTCCCTCGGGGCTGCTCCTGAGGGAAGGATGGCCAAGCTGGGCCAACCGCTAGACTGGGTCCCTGGAGGCCCCACTGGCCTGCTGGCTGGCTCGCTCACCCGTGGCCCTGTGGAGGACGTGGCAGGTGCAGCCCGACGTCCCC
Source organism: Geosciurus inauris (assembly GCA_004024805.1). Taxonomy (NCBI): domain Eukaryota; kingdom Metazoa; phylum Chordata; class Mammalia; order Rodentia; family Sciuridae; genus Geosciurus; species Geosciurus inauris. The sequence continues at coordinate 58,962 of PVHX01008394.1, read as the reverse complement.
ACCCACTCATGTGTCCATGTGCCCTACAGTACAGCTTCCAGTGCGAGCCGGGCTGTGTGTGCCCCCCGGGGCTGGTGGCCGACGGGAGCGGGGGCTGCATCGCCGTGGAGGACTGCCCATGCGTCCACAACGGGGCCAGCTACAGGCCTGGGGAGACCATCCATGCAGGCTGTAACACCTGGTATGCGGCTCTGAGCCCCACGGAATGGTCCTCAGAAACAGAGAAGCCCAGGCGAGGCCCCGGGGGCACACATGTGGCCCAGGTTCTCAGGGGAACGCCTGGGCAGCCCAGGCCACGAGACCCTCTGGGCCTCCATTGATGTGCTGGGTCCTCCTGGGGAGGGGTGGCTGCCAGAAAGCCCCTGAGAGTCCCTGCAGAGCCCCTGGAGGTGCCCTGACCTGGCCCCTAATCCTTGGCAGCACCTGTGAGAACAGGAAGTGGCGGTGCACGGAGGAGCCCTGCCTGGCCACCTGTGCCCTGTACGGGGACGGCCACTTCCTCACCTTTGATGGCCAGCGCTACACCTTCAGCGGGGACTGCCAGTACACGCTGCTGCAGGTGGGGGCTGCCACCCCTGCCCACAGCCACGCCCAGCCCTCTGGTGGCAGCTGCCCTGGGGGCGCGCCGGCCCACCCGAGGCCCCATCCCTGACAGCCTCGTCTCCCCAGGACAACTGCGGAGGCAACAGCAGCGCCGAGGACGCCTTCCGTGTTGTCACTGAGAATGTCCCCTGCGGTACCACAGGGACCACTTGCTCCAAGGACATCAAGATCTTCCTGGGGGTGAGTGAGGGGCATGGCTGGGCCCAGCCTGCAGGCTCCATGGGCACGGGGCACCTGGAAGGCAGGGTCCCCAGGGCCCTAAGGACACCTTGCCTCACAGAGCTACGAGCTGAAGCTGAGCAGTGGGAAGGTAGAGGTGGTCCAGAGGGGCACGGGCCAGGAGCCGCCCTACACCATCCGCCAGATGGGCGTCTACCTGGTGGTGGACACCGACGCAGGCCTGGTGCTGCTGTGGGACAGGAGGACCAGCATCTTCCTGAGACTCAGCCCCGAGTTCAAGGTGAGGCCTAGAGGAGGCCACTGCCGTCGCCCCTGCGGGGAGCCATGGGACACAGGAAGGGCAGAGAGGCAGTCAGAGCCAGAGAGGGAGATGGGGAGGGAGAGCAGATGCAGGGGACAGGTGGAGGGTGGCTGGGCCTCTGGGTGGCAGTGAGGAGGGAGCCATGGTGTGTGAGCATCCTGCAGTGTCCAGCACATGCAGGGGTAGGCTCGGACACCCTCACAACCCGGACACTGAGAGTCCAAGTCAGGTGCAGGCTGTGCTCCCTCAGAGGCCCCCAGGAGGGACCTTCCTGCCTCAGCTTTGGGCTGGGCACCCTTGTCAGGCAGCCACTTCCCTCTCCTGTCATCACAGGGCCCCTCCCTGTGTGCCCATGTCCACATTTCCCCCTTTCATAGGGACAGTGGACGTTGGATTTAGGCCCCACCCACCCCAGCATGACCTCAGCCTGCCACATCTGGGAAGGTCCTCCCTCCACTGAGGGCTCAGTCTGGGCACTCCAGTGCTCGTCTCCAGGACAGACCAGCTGGCCACTGCAGCCCTACTGGGCAGGAGGGTGGAGGGAGGCAGGCTGTGGTGCCCGGGAGCTTGCAGTCTCTGCACAGGCTCTGTGGGCGGTGGGGCACAAGCAGGGCCCTGAGGTCGCCTTGCACACCTCCACCCCCTCCCGGGTGCCATCCTGCTGGGCGCTCAGCTGGCGGTGGGGTTGAGGAAGGGGCTCCGGCCGACCTCCCCCTGCCTGTGCCTCTGCAGGGCAGGGTCTGCGGCCTGTGCGGGAACTTCGACGGCAACGCCCTCAACGACTTCACCACGCGCAGCCAGGCCGTGGTGGGCAACGCACTGGAGTTTGGAAACAGCTGGAAGCTCTCCCCGTCCTGCCCGGATGCCCTGGTGCCCAAGGACCCCTGCACCACCAACCCTTACCGCAAGGCCTGGGCGCAGAAGCAGTGCAGCCTCATCCACAGCGCCACCTTTGCCGCCTGCCATGCCCACGTACGGCCAGCCAGGCAGGGCGGAGGACAGGCCATGGGCAGTGGTCCCGGGAGGTAGAGGGGGCAAGAGGGGAGATGCAGAGAGCTGGGGCTTGGGGACCCACGGGCACAGGCCTGTGGAAACTGAGCTCCAGTGGACACTGGCCAGGTCAGTGACTGGCCACGGGCCAGAACCCCAGGTGCCCCAGGGGCTTCCTGGAATCTGAGGCCCATGTCCCTCAGGTGGAGCCGGCCAAGTACTACGAGGCCTGCGTGGGTGACGCGTGTGCCTGCGACTCGGGAGGAGACTGTGAGTGCTTCTGCACTGCCGTGGCCGCCTATGCCCAGGCCTGCCACGAAGCTGGCGTGTGTGTGTCCTGGAGGACGCCGGACATCTGTCGTGAGTGCGCGGGCTAGGGGCTCCAGGGCACAAGGCGGCAGCTGCCAGCACCGTGTGCCTGGCTGCGTGCGATGCCCACGGGAGGAGGGAAGGAGGCGGGCAGGCGCCCTGGGTGGAGCGCCGGGCAGAGTCCCGGCCTGGCCCAGGGGAGCCCCAGAGGGGGGCATGGCTGGGCCGCTCTGGCTGGAGACCACCCCTCGGGGGTGCTTCCTGGTCTGGCCCACTCTCGCCCGCCCTGTCCAGGAGGGGCAGGGGGCTGTGTAGCCGGGCCCGGGGCAGGCAGCTCTAGGACCGCCCTCCTTGCCTGCCAGCTCTCTTCTGCGACTACTACAACCCCCAGGGGGAGTGTGAGTGGCACTACCAGCCCTGCGGGGCCCCCTGCCTGCGCACCTGCCGGAACCCCAGTGGGCGCTGCCTGCACGATCTGCGTGGCCTCGAAGGTGGGCAGGGGCGAGCCTGGGAGGGGCAAGAGGTGGCCTGGGTTCGGGGTCCAAGGCCTGGCCCTCTCTGGGGTGCTCACTGGGCTGTGCTCACCTGACCCCACGAGGAGCCTGTGGCCTCAGCCTCTAGTGCGCTGTGGTGTTGTGGATGCGGCTGAAGGCTGGGGACAGGGCTGGGGACATTGCTGAGGCCTTCTTGGGGTAGGGTGGTCGGCGGGCCCATGTGGCTGGGACTCAGTCCTCTCTGGCCTGCAGGCTGCTACCCCAAATGCCCACCAACGGCTCCCATCTTTGATGAGGACAAGATGCAGTGTGTGGACAAATGCCCAACCCCGACGCCCCCACCACCCTGCCGCATCCATGGCAAGTCCTACCGGCCAGGGGCTACGGTGCCCTCGGACAAGAACTGCCACTCCTGGTGAGTCACTTGAGTGGAGGTCTGTGGGGCCCAGAGCATGTGGAGGATCCAGGCCAGTCTCACAACCAGCAGGGCCCAGAGGGTGCCCGGGGCCGGCCCTGGGGGAGGGCTCCGCCTGGCTCTCGGGGTAGGGCTGCGGGGGTGGCGCACGGGTGGCCCTGGGTCCATGCTCTGGACCACAGCAGGCATTCCTCAGGGGCTACCACCCTGTCCCCCAGGGCTCCGATGTGGAGCCGGTGTCGGGTGCTTGTTGCTCGGGGGGATTTTGGGCTCCTGGACGGGGGAACAGGTAGGGCAGAGGAGGAAACCGAGCCGAGACCATCTGCCAGGGACCAGGGGAGGGGCATCCACCATGGTTGGTTGTTGCAGGTGGAGCATCAGCAGCTCCGGGCCCCCACCCGGCCTTCACTTGTCATGGACCAGGGTGGGGGGTCCTCAGGAGGGTTGGGCCTCGGGAAGCTAAGCTTGAAGGGCCAAAGCCTGGGGCCTGGCAGGGACTCCGCCCCTGCACCGGGGTGGCCGAGGGCAGGCAGTGCTGCCCCTGCCCCAAACCTCCTTCTGTCTCACCAGCATCTGCACCGAGAACGGCGTGCACTGTGCCTATGACGCTGGCGGTGAGGAGCCATGGCCTCCTGGGTCTGGGGTCTCGGGAAGGGTCTCTGCCTGCGCCTGCCACCTCATGGGACGGCCGCTGTGTTCCCACAGCCTGCGTCTGCACCTATGGCGGGCAGCACTTCCGTCCAGGGGACGTCATCTACGACACCACGGATGGCATGGGCGGCTGCATCTCTGCCCACTGCAGGGCCAATGGTACCGTGGAGAGGAAGGTGCACGCCTGCAGCCCCACCACCCCCAGGCCCTCAACCACATTCTCCTTCTCCACATCCCCACACGGTAAGGCAAACGTGCCGATGGCCAGGGGCCACCTGGTGTCCTGGGCAGGGTCACTCTCCCGGCTGGCTGGCATGGCTTCTCTTGCTGGACATGGGTTCATGACTGGCTCTGGGCAGTGGTGGCAGCCCCTGGGCACAGCAGTGGCCCACTGTCTCCTTCCCTGCAGTGGGAGGGGGCCAGCCTCCAGGGTTACCCGGCCGACCTGGACTCCACGGCTCCCCTGGGAGCTCAGGCCCAGGGTCGAGGCTTGTGACACAGGGTGGCTCCAGCAGCCCAGGGGGACCCCGGGAGGCACTCAGGACTGCCTGCAGCTCCCACACGGCATGGGCATCAAGCCATCATGTCCTTGCCCTCAGAGGGTGAAGAGTCTTGTGACTCTGGAATTCAGGGCCACATGCATGTGGGTTCTGCCCAGCAGGCCTGGGGGCAGGTGCCCTGTGCTAGGTTAAGTCACCTGCCTATTGCACCGTGATGCACACCTGCCACTGTCGGGCAGGTTCTGAGCTGACAGGCTCACCTGTGTGGCCCTCGCCATTCAGATTTCAACAGTTGCCCATCGGCTGTGGGGAGGCCCATGAGGCAGCCCGCAGGAGAGCAGGGTCCTCAGAGCCAGGGCCCAGTGACACCACCCCATGTGTGCCGCATGATCAGCCTGCCACCTTCCTTTCCCACAGCCATGAGCTCAAGGCAGAGCACAGGCACGGGCTCCGGCCCCACCCGGAGCACGGTGCACTCGGTTCCCGTGAGCACAGCCTCATCCACAGCCACTGACACGTCCCCCAGGATGACGCCTGCTACCACCCCTGTCTTGTCCCCCCTGCCCTGTGGGGAGCAGTGCCGGTGGTCCCCGTGGCTGGATGTAAGCCGTCCCGGGCAGGGTGTGGACAGCGGTGACTTCGACACACTGCAGAACCTCCGTGCCCATGGCTTCCAGGTTTGCCAAGTGCCGAGGTCAGTGGAATGTCGAGCTGAGGACGCCCCTGAGGTGCCACTCCAGGCCCTGGGGCAGGACGTGGAGTGCAGCCCGACGGCAGGGCTGACCTGCTACAACAGGCACCAGGCATCAGGGCTCTGCCGCAACTACCAGGTCAGGGTCCTGTGCTGCAGCCCCTTGGCCTGTACCACCTTCAGCCCTCAAAACAAGACCACCTATCCAGCCACTTCCAGGACAACCAACTCAGAGGGACCCTCCACAGCCTCTCCCGTTGGCACAACTGGCCCGGGCACTCTCCCTACGACCAGTGATACTCTGCCCACATTTAGTGCTGCAGGCACCTCGACCCCTGTCAAAACATCTGTCTTGACCTCTAGCCCAACTCAAATGCCAAAGACAACTTCAGAAGCATCCTCTGTATCTGCACCACCCCCGGGGACTTCCCAAGTCACGAGTGTGCTGACCACCTCTGGAATCAGTCCAGGGAACTGCTTACAGAAGTCCTGCAATTGGACCCAGTGGATGGATGGCAGCTACCCTGGGCCTGGAAGAGACAGTGGAGATTTTGACACATTTTACAACCTGAGATCCCAAGGATATGCATTCTGTGAGCGGCCCACGAGTGTGGAGTGCAGGGCTCAGTTCTTCCCCAACACACCCCTGGCAGAGCTGGGGCAGCAGGTGACCTGCAACTCTGAACAGGGGCTGATCTGCTTGAACAAGGACCAGCTGCCGCCAATCTGCTACAACTATGAGATCCGAGTCCAGTGCTGTGCACTGGTGGACCACTGCAGAACCATAGCCACAGGGACCCCGCCAGCCGTCACCACACACCCCAAGTCCCCAGAGGCCAGCACCACCACAAAGACCAGCGTGACCATGGGAAGTCAGTCCCCCTCGACAAGGCACACTGTCCACTCAGCACCCGTGCACACAATTACTGGGACATCAGTGGGCACCAAGGTCACCTCACCCCAGACCACAGACTGCCAGCCACAGTGCACCTGGACCAAGTGGTTCGATGTGGACTCCCCGGACCCCGGGCCACACGGTGGGGACACAGAAACCTACAGCAACATCCTCAGCCGGGGAGAGACACTCTGCCACCAACCCGAGGACATCACGCAGCTGCAGTGCCGAGCCAAGAACCACCCCGAGGTGAACATCGAGAGCCTGGGCCAGGTGGTGCGGTGCGACGCCCATCTGGGCCTGGTGTGCCGCAACCGTGACCAGGAGGGTCCCCTGGGGATGTGCCTCAACTACGAGGTCCGCGTGCTGTGCTGCCACACCCCCAGGGGCTGCTTTTCGACCCCTGTGTCAAGTCCCTGGACGTCGCCCACCGAGTCCTCCCCTGCAGCACCTTCCACCTCAGCTGTGTCCCCGCCGGGGTGGCCCAGCTCCGCGGCGTCCTCCACCCTCGGCTGCTTCTGCAGTGTGTCCGGCCAGCTGTATCCTGCTGGTACGTGTGCCCTGGGGCGTCGTGGGAGGCACTCTGACCTGCTCCTGGCCAAGGCCGCGTGTGCCCGAGTTGAGTGGGCCTTTCCTGGGGCAGGGGCTAAATTTTGTCATCGCTGTGCCACAAGCCCCTTTTGAACTCTTGCCCACTCACACGAGGGCAGGGAGGTCCCCTGGGTGGGGCGGTCTCCTGCTCCGTGTGGGATCACCTGCTTGCGCGGGGCTGCTCCTTTCCAGCCAGCTGGGCTCAGCTGTGCTCCTCCTGCCGGCAGGCTCCGTCATATACCGCCAGAGGGACCTCTCTGGCCATTGCTACTACGCTGTGTGTAGCCAGCACTGCCAGGTGATCAAAGGGGTTGGCCACGACTGTCCCTCCAGCACGCCGGCCCCCACTTCAGCTTCGTCCCTGTCCACGTCCACCTCTGAGAGCGGATGCTCAAATCTGATTCCCCCAAGAGAGGTAAGCCCCGCTCCTGCCCATCTGGGCCCTGTGGCTACTGCAGAGGCCTCAGTGTCTTTACAGTTAGGCCTCATCTCAAGTCCTCTGAGGGTCATGCTGACCATTGGGAGATGGCCTTGCTGTGCACTTGGAGGTCCTGTCCCCCAGGATTTGGGATGGGTGGGCTTGCAGGCCAGTTGGGCTTTGGGGTCTGAGGCTGAAACACCGCTGCTGAAGGTGCAGGAGGGCCCGGCAGGCGGCCGGCACCGCTCGGGGGCAGGGCACCTGCACACAGCAGAGCCCTCCAGGCGGCCTGGTGCTGTGGCAGGGGGACAAGGCGGGAGTGGCACGAGGCGGGGAGGAGGCTGGGGCTCGAGGGGGTCCAGACAGCGGGGCGACCATTCCCTGTTCCCATGAGGACCCCAGGGACTGCTTCCCTGAGCACGAGGGGAGCCCCAGCCCAGGGGTCAGACCCTGCAGCCACCTCTGCTTCTGCAGAAAGGCGACACCTGGCCCATGCCAAACTGCACCCAGGCCACCTGTGAGGGCCCTGGCATCATCTCCCTGGGTCCACGCCAGTGTCCGGAGGTGAAGGCACCCACCTGCGCAAACGGCTACCCGGCCGTGAAGGTGGCTGACCAGGACGGCTGCTGCGAGCACTACCAGTGCCAATGTAAGCTGGGGATCCAGGGGGGGCCAGGACAGGGGAAGGTAGAAGTGGGTCAGACCTCAGGCAGAACTTTCCAGCAACCAGGCTGGGACAGGTGGAGCTGAGACCCCCACCTTGGGGTGTCTAGTGGGGCCCCCGGAGCCTCTGGGCCCTGCCAGCTGGGGGAAGGGAGGGGCATCCATCCTGCTTTTCTGAGGCCCCAGGAAACTCCTGGTGGCCACGTGCATCTTGACGGCGCAGAGGGGTGCCCGAGCTGCCATGTGCGGATGGTGGGGTCCAGGCCCCACGGGAGGCCACACGCCTTGCTGAGGCCGCTGTCCGCAGGTGTGTGCAGCGGCTGGGGCGACCCCCACTACATCACGTTCGACGGCACCTACTACACCTTCCTGGACAACTGCTCCTACGTGCTGGTGCAGCAGGTGGTGCCTGTGTACGGCCACTTCCGTGTGCTCATCAACAACGACTTCTGCGACCCGAAGGACAGGCTGTCCTGCCCACAGTCCATCCTCGTGGAGTACCACCAGGACCGCGTGCTGCTGACCCGCAGGCCGGTTGGCGGGGTCATGACCAACCAGGTGGGGCTGCCCGGCCTGTGGAGGTGGGGCTGGACCCGCAGCTGCACACTGCCTGCCTGCCGCCCTGACCTCCTGTTGGTGTGTCCCACATGCAGATCATATTCAACAACAAGGTGGTCAGCCCTGGTTTCCAGAAAAACGGCATTGCTGTCTCCCTCGTGGGCATCAAGATGTACGTGACCATCCAGGAGATCGGTGTCCAGGTCATGTTCTCGGGCCTCATCTTCTCTGTGGAAGTGCCCTTCAGCACCTTCGCCAACAATACCGAGGGGCAGTGTGGTGAGCCCGCCTGGGGAGCTGGGCAGCAGGCTCGTGGGCTGAAGTGCTGGGTGGGTGATGGGGGCCGCCACGTGTGAGCACCTGGGCTCACGCCTTTCCACACTGTGGGACCCCTAGGGTTGGCTTCTTGGCGGGATGGTGAAGCCAGGGGAGGGAAGGGGCCTAGGCAGGTCCCCCAGGTGACAGCACAGATGTCAGGCCAGACCCCAGCAAGGACAGCCTGGGTGCTGCAGGGTACAGGGCGCTGGCTCTGCCATCGGCTCCCTGACCGCCTCCACATGGCCAGGTACCTGCACCAATGACAAGAGAGACGAGTGCCGGCTGCCTGGGGGCGCAGTGGCCGCCTCTTGCTCTGAGATGTCGGGCCACTGGAAGGTGGACATCCCCGGCCAGCCACACTGCCATGGGCCTCCCCCAACACCCACCTCGGCCACACCCACAACCACTCCTGTCCAGTGCCCACCATCGCCACTCTGCAAGCTGATTCTGAGCGAGTAAGAATCTCCAAGGGGTCAGGGGTGGCTGGCAACCCACTGGCCCCACCTGCCAAGGGCAAGAGGGCCTTCAGGGGGCTCCTGGGTGGTCACTGCTGGAATGCCACCACAGGGTTGGCTGCAGCCAGGCTGGTCAAGCTCTGAGGTCCTTTGCTGTCCATTCTCATGGATGCAGGCCTTGGTTGCTTCCCAGCCCCTGGTGAGGGGAGCCTGGTGGAGAGGCTTGTGGGAAGGGGTGTGCGGCTGACACGCACCCTGGGGCACGCAGAGCGGCAGGAGGGCCATTGTGCTCACCTGGTGTCCTGTGGGGCCTCACGTGTCGGGAAGCCCCGCTGCGGGCTGGCTGGCGGCCCACACCACGCCTGCCTCTCTGCCTGCAGGGTCTTCAGACCCTGCCACAGCGTCATCGCCCCGCAGCCCTTCTTCGAAGGCTGCGTCTTCGACCACTGCCACATGACTGGCCTGGACGTGGTGTGCTCTGGGCTGCAGCTGTACGCGGCGCTCTGTGCCTCCCAAGGCGTGTGCGTCGACTGGAGGGGGCGGACCAACCTCACCTGCCGTGAGTGCCTGGGCAGCTGCAGCCCCGGGCCAGAAGTGCCAGGCAGACGACCTGGGTGGTCTCGGTGGTCAGGCAGGGCTCCCTCCCTGGAGGAAGAGGGAGCATCCAAGTCAGGGTCTCTACGGCCCCTGGGGGGATGGATGCAGACGGTCGTGAGTGGGCAGCAGCAGAGCCGGAGGGGCCCAGGAGCCTGGATGGACGGGTAGCCACTGAGAGCTAGCGAAGTCTCCCGAGCGACGGTGCTCGGTGGGCGGCTGGGGTCAGGAGCCCAGAGGCACAGCCTCGAGCTGACTTCAGTGTGGCTTCTCCGCCCGCAGCGTTCACCTGCCCGGCTGACAAGGTGTACCAGCCCTGCGGTCCCTCCTACCTCCCCTACTGCTACGGGAAGGACAGCGCCAGCTTCCTGTACGTGCCTGCACCTCCACCCCACCCCCCTTGGGCCCAACAAACCCAGACCCACCCTGGTGACCCCATTCCAGCATCTGGCCATCCCTAGCCAGGGCACCTCCTGTCCTGGGGAGCAGGGGCCGCAGCCCACTCTCTGCCTCCCTGCAGGGCCCTCCCGGAGGCCGGCCCCATCACAGAAGGCTGCTTCTGTCCGAACAGCATGATGCTTTTCAGCAGCGACACCCAAGTCTGTGTGCCAGCGAACTGCAGCTGTATGTCCCCAAGGGTTTGGTGGGGATGGCAGGGTGACAGTGCCTGCCTGATGGCGACCTCTGATCTCTCCCTCTGCAGGGTGCCTGGGGCCCCACGGGGAGCCGGTGGAGGTGAGTGTGGACGGGTGGCCTGACCCTGAGCCCCAGGAAGCTGAGGCAGGAGGTTCCTGAATTGCAAGCCCCATAATGGCTGGTGTGGGCTTGGGTTGGGGGCTTCCTCTTAGTGCCAGAGGCCCAGAGGAAGGACGAGGAGATTGGCCAGTGGCCCAATGGGGCTCTGGAGGCCCCCTTCTTAGGTGCCCTCCCTGCCCAACGTGGGGTGACAGTGTTTTGTGGGTGCTGAGGCCCTGCCTGGCATGTCCTGCTCTTCTGGGACCTCTCTGCCCTCCAGGGACGTGTGAGGGGCAGGCCACCCCACAAGGCTCTCCCCACCTCATCTCTGGCTTCTTGGGATCTGCAGTACTGGTGCCTACCTGAGTGTCCCTCACTCCTGAGCGCCTCCCCAGGCGTCCCCCGCGGGGCCCAGCTGTGTGCCAGCCTGGCTGCAGCGGCCCTGTGGCAGGCTCACAGACCCCTCCTCCACAGCCGGGCCACACCATCAGCACCGACTGCCAGGAGTGCACCTGTGAGCACGGCTCCTCGAACATGACCTGCAGGAGAAAGCCCTGTCCCCTGCCCCCTGCCTGCCCCTCGCCTGGCTTCGTGCCTGTGCCCATGGCCCCAGAGGCTGGCCAGTGCTGTCCCCAGTTCAGCTGTGGTGAGCCCTTGCTTGGTGGGAGTGGGCTGGCCCCCTACCCAGGGGCGGGGCCAGGGCAACTCGCTGTTGGGTGTGGAGGCTGTTCCCTGCCCGGCCCTGGTGCAGCCCCACTGGGAACCCCAGCAGGGTGTGTGAGGGAGGGTGCAGCTCTGCCACCCTCCTGGGAACCCCCGGGCAGGCCCTGAGTCTGGGTGGGAACGGTGCGGAGGGCCCGCTCCTGACTACCTCCCTCACCTTCAGCCTGCAACACCAGCTACTGCGCTAAGCCGCTAGACTGCCCCAAGGGCTCCCGCCTGGTCCTGACCTATGACGAGGGGGCCTGCTGCCCAAGCCAAAACTGCCGTGAGTGTCCTTGATCCTTGCACAGGCCATGCGGGACGCTGCAGGGCGGGGACCCTCGCCTGGGATTCCCGGGAATATAACTGGATGAAACCACACCTGTCTGGGCTGACCTGTTGGCACAGATCAGGCCTGATGACTCCCGCAGTGAGCATCAGAGCTCGCTGGTGCCCAGGAGGCCAGAGGTGGTGGGTGCCGTGGTGGGCAGGCTGGGTCCCTGCCTGCCAGGGCTACAGCCTGTGTATCTCCTGGACAGGCCAGACGGGCTGCAACGTCAATGGGACCTTCTACCAGGTAAGAACTGCCCGGCATCCAGACCCCACAGCCACAGGGACAGGGTTTTCCCCTCCTGGGCTCCCTGACAGCCCCTTGGGGCACAAGTAGACGTCAGAGCATCTGAGGAGCTTTGAGCCCCACGGACCCCTGGGGCAGAACTCCTGCCCAGACCAAGGAACTGAGTCTTTGTGGACCCAGTCCACAGCTTGGCGTGGCTGAGGCCCAAGCCTGGCCCCGGGGCCCCCAGAGGTGCTGGTACTGGGTGCCTGGCTTCACTGGGGTCCCAGCAGCTGGCCACTCCTTGGCATCCTCTGAAGTGCACCAGGCACCCAGCTGTGCTTCTCCAGCTGGGACCCCAGAGCGTGTGCCCCTGGAGTATGAGTCCCTGTGCAGGCACAGCTGGGGGCTCATCCTTGTGACAGGGCTCTGCACTAGGAGGTGACACCAAGGGCCACCCCAGGGGTGTGGGTCGGGCTGGTGGGCAGTCTAGGAAACCGATCAGTGCGGGACGAGGCCTCTCCCTGGGCCCAGTCAGAGTCCACTGACACCTGGTCTGACTTCCCCAGCCGGGTGCTGTGGTCTCCTCCAGCCTGTGTGAGAAGTGCTGGTGCGAGGCTCCCAGCAGCCCCCTGACGGACAGCTTCCTGGTCAGCTGTGAGACCCAGATCTGCAACACCCACTGCCCCATGGTGAGTGCAGGCCCCATCACTGCCCTCGTCCCCTGGGCAGCCAGCCTGAGCTCAGGCCGCACATCCACTCTTCCTGCAGGGCTTCAAGTACCAAGCTCAGACCGGGCAGTGCTGTGGACAGTGTGAGCAGGTGGCCTGTGTTGTGAACACCAGCAGAGGCCCTGACCACATTTTCTATGTACGTAGCTGCTATAGCTGGGGCCTCCGGGCAGGGGGTTGGATGCTTGGAGAAGCAGGTCTTGGGCTCCAGATGGGGTAGGAGGCAAAGCTGCCTCTCCCCTGGTGGGAGCTCCAGGAAGGCCCAGGCCAGGCCCCTGCCAGACCCCTGCCCATGGGTATGGAGGCATAAAGAGCAGTGTGTCCTCAGTGAGCAGGGTCCTGGGGGTTCTAGGCTTTAAGTGGGCAGGGTCCTGGGGCACTGGGCACTGAGTGGACAGGGTCTGAGGAGTACTTGGCACTGAGCAGGCAGGGTCCTGGGACACTGGGCACTGAGCGGGCAGGGTCCTGGGGCACTGGGCACTGAGCGGGCAGGGTCCTGGGGCAGGGGCGCTGGGGCACTCGGGGAGTTATCTCTACAAGGCACATGCCTGGGCAAGGCCAGGATCTCCCTGGAAGCCCCAGGCCAGGTGTGGATGAGCAGATGAGGCAGGTGCCCAGGTGAGGGGCATCACCCTGCCTCCTTTCAGCCTGGTGAGTCCTGGTCAGACCCTGGGAACCACTGTGTGACCCACCGATGTGAGAAGCATCAAGACGGGCTTGTGGTGGTGACTGTGGAGAAGCAGTGTGCCTCGCTCAGCTGTGCTCGGGTGAGCTCCAGAACCCTGACCCCAGCCGCGGCCCACCTGACGAGGAAGTCCTGTGGGGCCAGCAGGCCTGTCGCCCTCCTGGGAGGGGCACTTCTCTCAGAACCCGTCCTGCATCTCCACACCTCCATTTCTGGGTAGGCTGCTACGTGGCCTCCCTGGCACTAACAGCTGTCCCTTGTTGGCACAGGACCAGGCCCAGCTGAGCTCCGACGGCTGCTGCCTCGTCTGTCCACCCATGGGTAAGAGGGCGTGTCTGCTGGTGGGCCTGACTCCAGCCTCGGAGGTCCAGGAAACAGCTGGGTGGTGTTGACACTGCCTCCCCTCCCGTGTCTGTCCTTCCCCAGAAACGTCCTGCACGCTGCGCCACAGGGACCAGGTCATCCGGCAGGGGGTCTGCAGCTCCCCCGGGCCTGTGCGCCTCTCCTACTGCCAGGGAAACTGTGGGAACAGCACCTCCATGTACGAGACCCCTTTCCTTGGCAGCCTCCCCGACCCACAGGGAGTCCTGTGGGGCAGTGTTCACAGATGTGATTGGCAGTGGGGTGCAGTTGGGCCCACCCAGCTGGGGGAGGGGCAGATGGGCAGGACCACGGAGGGAGAGGGAGAGGCCTGGAGGCCTCCAGAGACATGCCGTGAGGGCCACTGGCAGTGTGGGTGGGCAGCGGGCTCCGAGACCCACAGGCCTGGCCTACTTGGAAGCAGCTCTGTGTCTGCTGAGACCCCATCCCAGCTGCTCTTTATTAATTTGCTGTGGCCAGCCAGCTGTGTGTCCCTGAGCCTTGGACCTGTGACATAGTAGTGGCTGGAATCAGCCCTGATGGGAGCATCTGCCCCCAGACAACTGGCAAACGAGAACTGCAAGCTCAACACCGGCCACGGGCTTCACGTGCAGCCTGCGGTTGTCGGGACTTGGCACGGGTGGCTTGTGGCGGGAGATGCGGCTGCAGCCTCTGTGGCAGGAGCTGGTGCTGAGCAGGCTCTGCCCGCAGGTACTTCCTGGACACCAACGTGGCCAAGCGCAAGTGCCAGTGCTGCCAGGAGCTGCGGGCCTCGCGGAGGAAGGTGAGCCTGAGCTGCCCCGATGGCTCCAGCCGGACCGTCACCTATACCCAGGCGGAGGCCTGCGGCTGCCTGGGCCAGCAGTGCCACTCACCAGGTGACACCAGCCACTCAGAGTCATTAGAGTCTGAGTCCAAGGAGAGCAGAGAGCAGAGCCGGGAGTCAGTGAGCAGAAGCCAGGCGGGGCTGCCCAGGCCTCCCCAGTGAGCTGAGCCGTGCTGCTGTGTCCTCTGGGACACACCGAGGGAAACGTCCTTGCATCCTCTGAGGCCAGGGGAACGTGCACCAAGGTGCATCAAGGTGACTGCAGTCTAGGACACACCATCCACCCACCATGTTCTTTTCAAGGGGCATCTGACCCTTGAGATGCCCGTGGAGGTGGGAAGGCCCTTCTCCACCCGTGCCCCCCGTTCAGGAAGATGGGGGCAGTGGGGCTCTTCTGGCGTGGCTCTGGCCTGCTCCTTGGGACTTCAGCATCACACAGAGCTCCCTTGGACGTGGGTGCTGGCTGCCCGGCCTTACTCCTACCTCTGCCCTGGGCCCGTCCCCCTCCTCAGGAAATGACAGATCTGTTTCATAAATACACTTGGAGCATTTTGCAATTTGTGGACTATGTGCATTCTTGAACTTGGCCATAAACCCAGGAATAGGGTGGGGTTAGGCCCAGGCCCAGGAGCCCACACCCCAGGCTGGCCATCAGGGGCTAGACAGCCTAGTTAGGAAACCCTGCTGCCTCCGGCTCCTTGAAGGGTCTATCCATTCCAAAAGGAAGACAGGCGTGACTTTAGGTTTGTCCAGAGGTGATGGTTACTCTGCAGAGGCCATTGACGGTCCAGTTGCTGCCCAAAGTCAAAGAGGCATCTGGTCACAGCACTGGGACAGTCAAGAGAGTGCCTGGATGGACGAATGAACGAGTGAGTGAATGAGTAACTGAGCGAGTGAGTGGGTGAGGGAGTGGGTGAGTGGGTGACTGGGTGAGGGAGTGGGTGAGGGAGTGGGTG
>PVHX01008394.1:25599-43685 GCA_004024805.1 Geosciurus inauris | reverse complement strand
GTGGGCTCCATACCCACCTCACAATGCTTCTAGAGGCCGTTACCTGATGCCCGGCTTGGTGTGTGTGCGCATGTGTGGTGCCTCCATGGGCACAGGGACCCAAGGACCCTTTGCAGAGTGTGGACAGAGTCTGGGAGTCCACCTCTCTCCTGTTTCTCCCTGTGCCCACCATCCACCCCCAAAACTGCCATGATCTTAGTGGCTCCCTCTTCTGTGCAGACCCAGGGGAGGCCTGACACCCCCAGAGACACCTGGCCTCAGTCACTCAGCCCTAGCCACACCAGGGGTGGAGGTGGTAGGCACTGCTGGCCCCAGGCTCCAGGAGCTGGCAGAGGGACCTAACAGACCTGGAATGGGCAAGGAACCTACAGTCAGCCCAGGGACCACCTCCACATCAGTGCCCAGGGGGTCAGACCTGGCCCAGCCACAACACAGGGTGGGCGGGGGCAGGAGGAGTGCCCCCAGAGCAGAGGCCAATGGGCAAGGCGTCAGCCAGCTGGATGCTGGCCACATGTGGGGAGGCTGGGCTGGACCCTAGAGGGTGGAGGCTAACAGGCTGGATCATGCTGGACACCTGGGCACATCCTGGGGCTAAGGGTCCTGCCCAGGCCTCCCAGTGTCTAAGGGGCCCAGAGTCCCTCTGTCTAGGCAGAAAGGGCCCCAGACCTGTGGACACTGGGCAGGGAATGTACAGTTGTTGGGATGGGGCAGGGCGAGGTCACACACCATCCAGATGTCCCGTGACAGCAGGAGGGGGGACGCAGCCTTCATGCCTCACCGAGCGAAACTGAGGCCCAGAGAGGCTGCACAATGGCAGTCAGCAGCATGGGCGAGGAAGCTGGTCTCCAGTCCATGTGTGTGTGGGCAGTTTCCCTGGCCCCCACTGCTGGACTTCGACGTCACTGCTTGTAATACTGCCGCCTCGTCAGCAGAACTGGCTCAGCTAGGTGGGGCTGGGGCCAGGCTGGGCGATCCTGGTGCCATATTTTGTTTCAGGAGTGTGGCTGCAAGCCCTGAGTCTGCCACGGGGGGACAGGCCAGGTGGAGGGCTCAGGGCCTCGGGCTGGGCTGAGATCCTTGGCCCCCAAGGCCCCTCAAGCTCCTCCTGCCTGAGACCACCTGCAGGTCCTGGGAGGTCAGGGAGCACAGCTGGACCCGTTCCTCACTGGGCTCTGGTTTCCAAGGGGCTTCACCCTGACGGCTGGCCTGACGGCAGGCTGCCTACATGGGGGGGTCAGTCCGGCTGGTCCTGCCAGCATGGAGGTTGAAGGTACCCGGGTTCTCTCCAGGGCCTTTTCTCCCAGCTGCCTCACCTGAATGGGCTATCTGCTTCCAGCTGTGTGGCCCCCCAGTTGACCAGGTAGGGGCAGCAGAGGGGCCTTCCTGGCAGTGACCACTGGTGGCAGGGCAAAGCACAGCCTGGGAGCTTGGCCAGTGCTGCAGGTTGGCTCTGGGTGTCCTACTGAGCCCCCGGACCTCACAGCCGCTGCCAGTGCCCTAACTGGAGCTGCTGCCCCTGGAGAGGATCAGGTGTCCCAGCAAGCCACCTCTTCCTTGTAGGGTGGGGTGGGCGCTGCAGTGACTAACTCTCCACCCCCTGGAGCCCTCACAGGCCTGCATCACCTCCCTGCCTAGAACCACGGCACAGTGGCAGGAAGTGACCGGATCGCATGTCCCTGGGCGGGAGCACTCGCCTACCCTGGCCCCCATAATCCAGGCCAGGCTATGCAAGTCACTGTTCCCAGAAAGAGCCACAGAAGCTGGACATGGTCCCAAGCACCTTGGTGGAGCCATTTGCACTGCCCACAGGGGCAGCTCCCCCTTTCCCATTCCTTCTGAACACAGGAGGGGGCAGAAGGACCCGTCAAGATTGAAAAGTGCAGGAAGAGGACTGTGGGCCCAGGCTGGCTTGGGCAGCTCCTGGGTGCCCCCTAGCTCTGAGGCTGGGTTCGCTTAGGGGCTGACCTCAGGCGCCCACAAACTTGAGTTCCACCTCCTTTGTGCTTGGGGACAGTTTCTGCCAGACCCTCTGCCCCAGGACTTCTTGGAGCCTGGCAGACCTGACCCAGCCCTGACCCACAGGGTTAGGCTGCTTTGTTCAAGGCCAGAGCCAGGGCACTGGGGGCCCTGTGGTCATCCTCGTAGGGCAGGGTGGGGTGGCATAGGCAGGAGGGGGTAGATCAAAGCTGGGAGAGGGGATAGGGGAGAGTGTCCAAGGGGCGGTGGAGAAGGGGCCTTCCGGAGATTAGGGTGGCAGAGCCCAGAGCACGGAGGTAGGAGAAGAGGCTACTTCCACACCACACAGAAGCAGGGAGACCTCTCAGGGCTTCGACAGGCAAAGGCCAGGTGGTCCTGCCCACAGGGTCCCAGGACAGGGTGGCTCCCTTTTCACCTGAGGAGGCCGCTCCACTCCTAAACTCAGCTAGTGGGCTGTGCCTTTTCACAGAGCAAAGCGAAGCTGACACTGTGGAGGGTGGCCCTTAGCGTGTCCTGGGCCACAGCTGAGGCTTCCAACGTGTGGTCACCAGGGCCGCACACCAGGAGGACCCCAAACCACCCACACATGCACAAGGACGTCCGTGGCATGCTTCCGAGCAGGGCCCTGTGCCCGCCTCCCGCAGCAGCGTGGCGCCTGGCAGCCCGTTTGAGGCCACCTGGAATCTGGGTCTGGGAGGAAGATGGGGAGAGAAGCCTGGGGGCTGGAGGGTTGGGGCAGGGAGCTCGTGGGGCCCAAGCAGGGGAGCCTGGAGGCTTCACTGTCCCCAGGCAAGAGCACAGCCTGCGCCTCCATCTCAAGACCTGTCCCTCTATGCCAGGTGGAACCTGTGGGCTGGGGCTCCTGGCTGCCTCCACAGCTGGTCTCTCCCTCCAACCTCAGTCAGCCTCAGCCTCCAGCCAGTGGGGCCAGGGGTGGGGCAGGCCTGCCCCGTCCCTTTGGCCTTCATTTTTGGGTGGGTCCACCGTCTTGTCTGAGGGCTGTGCTCTTGAGCCTGGTGGTTCCATGAAAGGAACCATGGAAACCACAGGACTCTCGTCCTGCTCAGAGCCAGACTGAGAGGCGACTCCGCTTAGAGGGGCTCCGTATGGAAATGGGGGGGCCACACCTCAGTGGCAGGACCTGCCTTGAGCCCCCTGCTCCTGGCACCTGTCTGCCATGGACTGTGGTACCCGAGCCAGGCTCAGGGAGCCCCTGTGCAACTCCACAGAGCCCTATCCTCTTCTCCAGGATGTCACGGGGAGCTGTCCCCAGGGCAATGTCCATGCGTCCCATTGGGACTCTGCAGCAGTGACGGCTGGACCACTTTCCCAAACTGTTTCTGGAGAGGTCAGTGCAATGGCTTGCCTGTCGGCACACAGGTATGTACGGGCAGTCATGCGCCACAGTCCCCAGCCTGACACATGGATGTGCACACCCAGGCCTCTCCCAGGGTCTAGCCCTATAGGCAGGGGGCTCTCCCCTGGTCAGGTCCCCCACTTCCAAACAGTAATGCATTGGTCTGGCATGACCACCATCCTGAGGGGGACCTGGCAGCAGCTCCTCTGTGTCCCCAGCAGTGCTAGCAGAGAGGCCCTGTGACTGCCTCGCCCCAGCCACCCCCAAACGAACTCTCACCATGCCCCTCAGGTTCCCTGACCACCCCAGGGTACAGTTCAGTGTCTCTTCCTGGGCACTGGCCTTACGCAGCCCTGACCCCGTGACTCACCTGAGTGATCGGCACACTTCTCTCTGAGCTGCCACATCCTTCCACGTGGTGGTGTGGCCCTGGGAGGCCAGAACACAGAAAGACACCCAGCCAGGCACGAAAGCAGGGCTGAGGGGCCACACCTGGGCTGGTGCCCCTGCAAGGGTCAGGCCCTGTGGGTAGGGCTGTGCCTCTCCTTCCTGGGGTCCGGGCCAGGACTGGGGTGTATCTCGTGGGCTGGGCCAAGGCCTCCCTGACCACAAGGGCCATGTGGGGCAGCTGGGGGAGAGGGGCCAGCAGCCTGGGTGTGGGTGCCTGGCCAGCTTGGGTACCAGCTTCCTCTCAGCACTGGGCCTTTGGGGAAGGTGGCCTCTGTTGTGCCGGGCCCTCTGCAAACCCCACAGTCACTGAGTCAACACCAGGTTCCTGGAGGGAAGGGAGGGCCTGTTTGCTAACTGACACTTGGCACCTCTGTCCAGAGACAGGACACTGGGGCCCCCGCTTATGTTTGCCTCCCTCTGTTGTCTAATCCTGAGCAAATGCGATGGCCGCAAGGCCTGCTTCTCACTTGTCCTGCACGCACGCTCGCCTGCCCACTGCCCAGAGCTGGCCCAAGGCCACGGCCCTGTGCAGGGTACTGGCTAGGCACGGGAAGGGAGGGAGCACCAAGTGACAGGGGTGGGCTGGGACACCTGGAGCAGCTGGCAGGGGCGTGCAAGCAGGGCCCTGGCTCCTCTGCTACCTGCTCAGGTTGGCTCTGCCCTGAGACGGCCACCCTTCTGCATCCTCCACTTCTACCCTTTCCTCTCTGCCCGCCCCACCTCACATTTCTCTCCATGTCCATGAGGCTATGACAGTGGCCCTCCTGGCCTCCCACTGGCTCATTCTTCAGATCACACAGAACTTCTGGGACATTTTGTCTTGATACGATTTTGAATTTACAGGTGAAATGTGCAGACAGAACAAGGAGTTCAGCGTGCCCTCTGCCCCGGGGGCCAGCACGCCGTCTGCCTGTGTGCACCACTCTTGGCATCTACATGTTTTTTCTGAACCACTTGAGTGTAAGAGACATGCCCTTCACCCCAAAGATGCAGGTGTGTCCGCAACAGCACAGCCCTGACTAGCGACCCCACATGCCAGCAATGGCTCTCCCAGCTGCTCACCTCCCACGCAGGCGGACCCAAGGCCACATGTCACAGGAGTGTGCCTCTTTAGTCTCCTCTTGGGAGCCTCTCATCAGCCTGTGTTCCTCTACCTTGATGTCGGTGCAGTGTGCAGGCTGGTTGTGGCGCGCAGCACCCCACCTGGCCTGCCACACTTAGGTGGGGAGCACCCTGGGGCAGAGACACGGTACAGCCAAGCCCTTCCCAGTGCCCCATGTCAAACTCTTCACTGGGGGGGCCACCTTCGTCGCTTGGCTCGTGGCTTCCTTGGGAAGTTGCCATTTTCTCCTTGGAATTAGTAAGAGCCTCGTGGGAGATGCTTGTGACCATGCAACTTCCTGCTCCCTCAGCCTGCCTTTCCTACTCTTTTAGTGTCTGCCAGTCTTTTCTGATTCCCTCCACTTTCCTTGGTCAGCATTCTGCTATAGAAAGGGCTTCCTCTTCCATTTATTTATTTTTCATTTATCTCAGTATAGACTCTTATTCCAGAATGAATATTTTTAAAGCTATAAATTAACCAGCAAAATAGTGGGCTAGAAAGCTCTAATTTCCCTCTTCTACAGAAATGCTAATATCACTACCAACAACACCCAAAGCAAGAAGAAACTACCTGACAGAACAAGGAGCTTGTTCTACCTGACCATCTTTACCAAGATTTTGGAGAAGAGCTAGCAGTCAGGCTTGCAGCAACCAGCAAATGCCGAACACGCAGAAGCCTCTTCAAAAGGGCAGGAATGTTTGCATTCAATGTCAGCACCCTGACTCACACACCCTGAAGCCTCCCCAGGCATTGGTGAATTGGTCTTGAAGAGTCGCCCCTACCAAGGGCCAATTGCTCCAAACTGTTGGGTGAATGCTTGGAGGACTGATGTGAGATGCCCAGCTCCAGTGCTGTTTTGCTTAATTTGGAACTCAGGTGGGAAAAACAGTGGGCAGTACTTATAAAAGCTTCAAGAGGCTACAGGCCCACAGACCCCTGGAGCAAGAGATTAAGAGTGGAGACATCCAATAGACATTAGGGCCTAGATGAACTGAGGAAGAGTCTGGGAAATTAGGACATCCCAAAGCAGCCTATATACAGGGGAATTTAGAAAGTGGAAGTCATGCCCAGGCAAGACCTCACCTCATGCTACTCCATGGGTTCAGAATGAGCTGACCTCAGGGTCAAAGGATGGTTTCAACCCACAGCTAGAGTGTAAACTCTGGGATGCTCCTGTCAATCAAAAAAATCTCTTTCAAAACATTGGTGAAGAAGGAGCAAGGAAAGTGCCAGGGAGTGATATTGGCCAAATTACATAGTTATATTGTGTGCATGTACAAATATGTAACAATTCCCATAATTATGTACAGCTATAATGCACCAATTAAAATGTTTTTAAAAATTAGTGGAACACAAGCTAAAGGAACAGCATCTGCAGCCATCACACATGACAAAGAATAGTCTTTCCCAAACTAGTTTGGAAACATCTAAAGAACAGTGGACTTCTACAGCCTTCAACAACAAGAAAGACAAAATAAAGAACTGGAGAAGTGGCAGAATCCAATTTCTAGGGTTACCACATAATTGTCAAATCCCTGATTTTCAACAACAAAAAAATCACAAGGCTTATCAAGAAAAAAGAAAACAGGGCTGGGGTTGTAGCTCAGTTGTAGAGCACTTGCCTCGCATGCGTGAGGCACTGGGTTCGATCCTCAGCACCACAGGAAAAAAATAAATAAAGATATTGTGTCCATCTA
This sequence comes from Geosciurus inauris, assembly GCA_004024805.1. Taxonomy (NCBI): domain Eukaryota; kingdom Metazoa; phylum Chordata; class Mammalia; order Rodentia; family Sciuridae; genus Geosciurus; species Geosciurus inauris. The sequence goes on along the minus strand of PVHX01008394.1, from coordinate 37,102 downwards.
CAACCAAAATAAATTAAAAAAAAAAAAACATGACCCATTCAAAGGAACAAAAGGAGAAAAGTGAATAGAACCTGAGGGACTTGTGGAGAAGCACCAGGGGTCGACACACACTACCAGAGTCCAGAGGAGAAGACAAAAGAGAGAAAAATCATCCACAGAAACAATGGCCAACAATTTTCTAAATCTGATGAAATACATGAATCTACAAATCCAAGAAGTTTGGCAAACTCCAAGTAGGATAAACTAAAAGAGATCCACCATGAGACACATGATAAATGGTTGAAAGACAAAAACAAAGAAAGATTCTTGAAAGCAACAAGGATGGAGTGACATATCACTTTGAGGGCTACAGAATTAGCACCAGATTTGCCATCAGAACCCTGGGAGGCCAGAAGGGCAGTAGAGCATGTTTAAATTGCCAAGAGAAAAACCATCTGCCAAAAATTCTATATCTGGCAAAACTGTCCTCCAGAAACCAGGGAGAAGTTACTACATTCTCAGATAAACAACAACTGTGGGGTACATGGCCCCTGGACATGCCCTACAAGAAACGCTGAAGGAATCCTCCAGGCTGAAATGAAAGGACACTAGACAGTAACTCAGGTGCATGAAGAAATATCTCCAGCAAACTAAATGCATGGGAAAACACAAAAGGTCAGTATTACTGTCATTTTGGTTTATAACTCCACATTTATTTTCTGTAGGCTTTACAAGGCAAGTGCAGCTGGGTGAAGTGGTGTACACCTGTGATCCCAGTGGCTCAGGAGGCTATGGCACAAAGATCATGAGTTCAAAGACAGCCTCAACAACTTAGCAAGGCCCTAAGCAACTCAGTGAGACCCTGTCTCTAAATAAAATACAAAAAGGGGATGGGGATGTGGCTCAGTGGTTGAGTGCCCCTGAGTTTAGTTTCTGGTACCAAAAACAACAAAAACAAAAAGAAAGAAAGAAAGAAAGAAAGAAAGAAAGAAAGAAAGAAAGAAAGAAAGAAAGAAAGAAAGAAAGAAAGAAAGAAAGAAAGAAAAGTCACATGCATAAAAACAATTATAAACCCGTGTTATTGCCTACCCAAGGTACAAAGATGAAATGTGTGACATGGAAGGTAGGTGACAGAGCTGTGTAGTAGTAGTGTTGTATGCAACTGAAGTTGTTATCAATTCAGATTATACTATTATACCTTTAGGAGGTTATATGTAATCCCCACAGTAACCTCAAAAAAAAAAAGTCTATAGAATATACACAAAGAAATGAGGTGAGAATTGAAATTTGTCACTTCAAACATTCAAGTAAACAAGAAAGGAATGTTGAAGGGGATGAGGCTCAGAAAGACTTGCAGGCACAGAACACACGGTGAAGCAGCAGCAAGTGCACCCTCTTCACAGTCAAGAACGTGAAGATGTTAACGCTGTCCATGGAAACGCAGCAACTGGCAGACTTGGGACCAGAGCCCATCACCTAACTCCATGCTGTCCACAAGAGACTCCCAGAACTAAACACTCAAATAGGCAGAAAGTGACAGGACAAAGGGAAGAAAAATGCTCCCTGCAGACCATCACCAAAAGAGAGCTGGGGAGGCTGCACTATGGGGCAAGAGAATCCACACGCAGGCTACAAGAGACTGAGAAAGACCTTATGTGCGACACAGGGAGAGTCAGCTTGATGTGTGAACACGTGTGCACCAGGCTCCAAGTCACACAGCACTAACCTGGGCTGAAAAGGAGGGTCAGATGCTAGGCGGCCTCCAACACCTCGCTTTCAGCAGCAGCTGGAGCAAGGAGACAAAAGGATGCCAAGCAAAGGGCTGGTTCACCACAAGGGACAAGATGCACACACACTACCCAACGGCAGAACACACGTCTTGAGCACACAAGCAACATGCTCGAGGACAAGCCACAGGCCACAAGCCCAAGGAACCTGAGTGAATTTAAAATACTGAAATCATACAAGTTGGGCTTTCCAACCACAAAGGCATGAAGAGACAGATCAACAATAGAAGGAAAACGAAGTGTCACAAGTTCAGAGAGATTAAACATCACACTCTTAGTGTCCAGGTGGTGGAAGGAGGGGTCACAAGGAAAGGCAGATCATACCTAAGGCCAAGGGGGAAAATATGGCACAAGAACATTGGGGCTTCCAGAGCTGGAAGGAGGGTGTGCAGCTGGGCACGGGCAGTGGGAAGGAAAGGCCTCATGGCAGCAGCCTGACCAGGCACCTGCAGGAGCCAGGAGAGGAAGAGAAACCAGCCCTAAAGCTGGCAGAGCAGGGGTGACAGAGGTCAGAGCAGCGACCATAGAGCAAAGACAAGAAAGCAATGGGGGAAGCCAGCAGAACCAGAAGGGGTTCTCTGAAAAGATCCAGGAAAGGACAGGCCTGTGGATGGGTGGCCTGAGCACAAAGGGAAAAGGTTCAAATGGCTGAAAAGGGAAAGGAAAGGGGTCTGGGGCAGTGAATGGCTCATTGCTTGAACTGATCCCCAGATGGAGTTGAATCCACTCCTGGGAATTCCTCAGTGGAATCCACTGATTGGAAACTGCCCAGTTGATGGTGGCTTCTGTCCAGAGGGAGAATTCTGTGCCTGCCATGGAATTCTTTCTTTCACAGCTTTGAGGTCAAACACCAGCTCCAGGGACAGAGGCAGGGACAGAGGATTCTGAGCATAGCAAGGTAACCACAGTGTTTCACCAGTGCTGGGACCATCAAACCTGCCCACTTAGCAGACACTTTTAACAATGCGCTTCCTGGGTGGCACAGGAATCCCCAGGCATTGCAGCAGTGAAGCAGCAACAAGGATGTTTCCAGCACTGTAACCTTCTAGTGCACAAAGAACAATGCCTCTATAGTCTGTAATGTTCTGCTTCTGAGACCCTATATAAATAAACTTTCTGGGCCAGCTCTTTGGTCATTGTTTCTCCATCAGGGTGCAGCTCTCTATCCCAATCCCAGCTCTCTATCTGTATCTGTGTGTGTTTTTCTTAATCTCCCATCACCTCTTGCTGGTTTCTCAGGTTCAACTGTGCAGGTTGTGACATTTGGTGGTCCATACGGGGAACCAGACACAGGGGAACTTTGATGATTAGATGAGAGAATGCACCTGGGGACATGCATCAGACAAAGAAAAGATAAGGCATGCAAGTGTATTGTCAGGTGTAAAATATGGGACAGCCAGGATCCAATAAAAGAAATCTCTATGTTACTTTGCTTAACACTATCCTTAAATCAAAGAAGGGACAGTTGTTTCAGTTTTTAAAATTTGTTACTGAAACTTGCCCCTGGTTCCCCAAAGAGGGAGCAGTAACATAGAGACATGGGCAATTGACACCCTACTTAAAGTAATGCTTATGCTCAAGGAATAAAAAAGAAAACAGGGGCTCTCCAGAAAAAACATAAACTATAGAGCCATGCTTTAAGAGAATAATTTTACAAAAGAATAAGTAGTTAAAAACAACAGCCTTCCTTGCTTCTTGGTTTCTGTTAGATCATGTAAATTACACAGCCTGCAAGATTTACAAGGCTTGGGGCTGGGGTTGTGGCTCAGTGGTAGAGCGCTTGCCTAGCATGTGTGAGGCACTGGGTTCGATCCTCAGCACCACATACAAATAAATGAAATGAAGATATTGTGTCCATCTACAACTAAAATATATATATATATAAAAAAAGATTTACAAGGCTTGTGGAAAACCAGTTAAGACAAAAGGAAAAAAGTGTCTCTTTTAAACCCAAGTTGCTCTGGCTTGGCTGGCTATCTTATCTTCTTTCACTCTCTGCCAGCCTGCTTTCTTAACCATGCCCTCCCTAATGCTACAGCACTGAAAGAGAAAAATGGAAAGATTCCAAATGTATATACTTTCTTTTTCTTAAAAACTTTTTTTCTGAGGACTTCACAGCCTCCCATTCTTTAAATATCTGAACTGATTCTATTCTCAGGTAAAATATACTCTGGCTTGACAAAGATGTTCTGCATGTTCTTTTACTACAGTATTGCAGCTGTGTAATTTTTTAAGTAAATAATGTTTTAAAAAATTCTATATTTTTGAGCTCATGGTTTTATGGTAAGTTCACATTTGATCTTGCACATCTAAAATAATGCATTTTCTTGATTAGTTTCATTTTATCTAACATTGGAGGTTTTTACACTCTGTCTTTGTTCAGAGGCCAATTTTTCTAGGGATGGTGGTGTTGGGGGTGAATCCGATAGCCATCAAGGACAAATGGCTGGCTATCTGAATGTTTGATTTCAGTGTCCATTGTGGCTATTAGATTTTACACCTAGCGTTTCCAACTGTACAGGCTTGCCCTATATTTAAGTCAAAATATAAAAATATAATGAGTTCTATTTTAGCTTCTAATAGGTTAAGTCTAATACAGAGTTTCATAAACATCTATAAAATTGCCTCCAATCTGTGGCGCTCCACTTACAAAATGTTACAAAATCTTTGTTTCCTGTGTGTTTTGTATATGTGTGCACACCTGTGTGTTGTGTCTATATATGTACCTGTGTCTACATATTATGTACATTAAAATTGGCACATAGATAAATGGGTACTTATGAATTGAAATTTAAATAAGAAATGGATCCGAATATTTTTTAGTTTATGTGACTTAAAAAAGGAGTTTGGCTTCAATTGGGTAAACAGATAAAAATGAAGATGTCTTAAAAATTTCTAACTCAAGTTTTTCTGGGTGGTCAAACAATAAAGTGTTGATTTGTATAAAATGTCTAAAATGTAATGTAATATCCATTGCTTCTAGAATTTTTCTTCAAAAAGAAAGAGATGGTTAATACTATTAACTACATTTGTCTGATAGTTTGGCTTTTACAGTTAAACATAATTAAAAAATCCCAGTGGCTTGGGAGGCTGAGGCAGGACGATCATGAGTTCAAATCCAGCCTCAGCAAAAGTGAGGCACTAAGCAACTCAGTGAGACCCTATCTCTAAATAAAAGATAAAATAGGACTGGGGATGTGGCTCAGTGGTCAAGTGCCAGAGTTCAATCCCCAGTAGCAAAACATAAAAAATAATTAAATTAGATTTTACATAAATGAGATTAATTTTCATAAATGAGTTTGTTAAAGAAGACATCTGAGTAATTTACAAAGTGAAAGTGCAAAACCATCAGCTGCTAAATGTAAAATCAAGCACTGTTAATTTTTTGAATTCCATAAGGAAATATATTTAAACATTAAATATGTTTTCATAAATTGGTAAGTGAAAAAATTTCAAGATTGCCTTGTTTCTGGTCTTTATTAAACACAAGATGATTGGGCTGGGGTTGTGGCTAAGTGGTGGAGCACTTGCCTAGAACATTTGAGGCACAGGGTTCAATCCTCAGCACTACATAAAAATAAATAAATGGAATGAAGGTATTGTGTCCAACTACAACTAAAACACACATACATATATAAAATACATGAAATATTATATAAACAAGATGATTACAGGTTAAAAATTGTACTTTCATGTATTTTTCTACAAAGATTAAGGAAAATATCCTCAAAGGATAACTAAATACTGCTGTTTTATTTGGACCCCAAAAGCCTTCAGTTTTCTGACTCAGGCTTTGGGACCCCTTGTTCTGACACTGTCTGGGAATAATACCTGGGCAATTGGTGTGGCTTCCATGCCTCCAACTGCCCTGTATCCTTCACTACCAAGCAAAACAAATTTTAAAATTTGTATATACAAGTTTCTTTAAAAGGTTCTAGGCATAAAAGTACATTTTTTCTAAATAAAAAAGTCTTGTGTATGGAAAAGTGAAAAGTTATAAAATGTCTAACTCAGTTACCAAAGGTTTGTGGAGGGTAAATTTCCAAAAAATTGTGTAAATTGGTTATATATAATTAACACAATCAGTTAAAGTTATTTAAAGAATTTTTTTCTCTTTTAAAAAGAAAATTCCTAATCTATGAGGCTGAAGGCCTTGTATAGGGTCTCTGGCATGGAACATGCTTACACAAATGAATAAGAAAAAGCTTGGTCTTTTCACAGACATTTGTTACATTTCAGAAGAGAGAAGTCAGACTCCTAGGATGTCACTAACAATCCAATAGGTAGGGACCATGGCTAATTAGATTTCCTGGAAAAAGGCTGAGAGAGGGAGGGGAACTGACCCTTTCCATAAGTGAAATATTAATGTACTGATATATACCAAAGTTTGATCCTCTATATGTTAAAGTAATAAATATTTCTTAAAACATAAGTTTTCTCTTACTTATCAACATAATTTCTTATGTCTGTTAAGTTTTTAAATTTATTTTTATTTTTTAAAATATATACATTTTTAGCTGGGCATGATGGCTCAACCCTGTAATCCCAGCACTTAGGGAGGCTGAGACAGGAGAATTGCGAGTTCAAAGTCAGCCTCAGCAACAGTGAGGCACTAAGCAACTCAGTGAGACCCTGTCTCTACATAAAGCACAAAATAGGGCTGGGGATGTGGCTCAGTGGTCGAGTACCCCTGAGTTCAATCCCCAGTACCCCCCCCAAATATATATATATACACATTTTTAGTTGTCGATGGACCTTTATATTATTTATTTACATGCAGTGCTGAGAATTGAACCTAGGGCTTCACACATGCTAGGCAAACACTCTACCACTAAGTCACAATCCCAGCCCCTGTTAGGCTTTATTAATTTGAAAAAACTAGTCTTAATTAAATTATTGTTTGTCCCACTCTAATTAAACAATAACTGTTATTTTGGAGGGTTATACTACATTGCTAAGTCAAATTTTTTCTTGAAAAGCTAACCTTGGTTGATATGAGGACTTCAGTGTAAGTGTGGTGTTCTTACTGACTTCCTTGTATTCTGAAAATTTTCGCATACAAAAGGCAATAAGGAGAGCCTGGTTTATTTAAAAGTTAACAATATGGGATGTAAAGACATTTTGCCACATTCCCACAAAAGGGGGTTAAAAGCTCTTTTCACTTATTTGAATCATGTTTCAGATGTAATGCTAAATTGTGTTAACTTATTCATATAGACTCAAAAATGATATATAAAAACTATAAAATAGTATTTGAGAAAGAGATTAGAATCAGTTTCATAAGTAAAACACCTTACCTACCATGTGTTGAGAGTCCACCTCACCTGAGTTAAGACTCTGCCTCTCACCTTTTTCCATGTTAAGACAACCACTCAAGTTCATTTAAAGTTAAGTTCAAAGAACAAATTTTTGTTGTAAAAATTACTGTAATCTTTTTTTGGGGAGGGCACCAGGGATTAAACTCAAGGGCACTTGACCACTGAACCACATCCCCAGCCCTGTTTTGTGTTTTATGTAGAGACAGGGTCTCACTGAGTTGCTTAGTGCCTCGCTGTTGCTGAGGCTGGCTTTGAACTTGTGATTCTCCTGTCTCAGCCTCCCAAAGTACTAGGATTACAGGCATGAGCCACCACGCCCAGCTAAAATTACTGTAATCTTAAACAGGAAACATAATATGTAGCTAAATAAAGGTTTGGAATTACGAAAAATCATGTTTTTGGTTCATAGCTATTGTACAAACTAAATGTTTTTACTCTTGTGAAAGTTCATTTTGTATATTCCTTGTAAACTTTATAACTGTTGTCTGTTAGTGCCTTACAAAAGTACAAAAGTCCTCTTCTTTTGGCAGTCTAATTATAGGACGTGTGGTTAGTATATAAAACTTACAAATTAAAACTGATGCTTTCCATATTCTCAATGAATTTAAAAAGTTCCTGGGAGATATCAACTGGTTGTGGCCTGGCTTGTGTTTATCCACTACAGATTCAAGTCCTTTAGTTGACATCGTGTGTGACGACTCCTCTCTGGCCTCTCCTCGACAGCTTACTGTAGGAGCAAGGCTACATTAGTAAAGGTTGAAACTGTCCTCAAGACTGCACATCTTGATAGAACTAGTTCACAGGAGCCCATACATGAGTTGCTACTTCCTGCTTCTCGTCCCCCCACAGAGGCCAGATGGCAGTCTTCAGGAGTTACTGAATGGCTCCATCTTGCCCAATCCCCTCCAAAATCTTTAACTGCATTTCATAATTTTGTTGTTCAACTTATTATAAAAGACAGACTCTGAGCCTTCTTTCATTGTGGTGCCCTTTTCAGTGTAATGATGACATCAGCCTTGGCAATCCCTACATGCCTGGAAGGGGACTTTCACTAATTTTCCTGGTCAGTGAAACACTCACATCAAGTCATTTCTCACTAGTTAGTTACTTTTGCAGTGCTGGGCCGTCCACAACCAATTAAAACTGATAATGCTTCAGCCTACATTAGTTCATCTTTCCAACAATTTTGTGATCAATATCATACTGAACACTGTACTGGCATTCCTTACAATCCTCAAGGCCAGGCCATTGCAGAGTGGGCTCATTTGTCCCTTAAGTTACAATGACAAAAGTGGGAAATGATAGAAGCCCACAAAATTGTTTGAATCATGCTCTCTGTTTCAAATGTTTTAAATTGTGATGTCAAGGGTCGCACTATGGCTGAGTGACATGGCTTCCACTGCAGGAGGCCCGACAGGTCTGGTCTGGTGGAGAGACTTACAGACAGGACAATGGAATGGGCCAGGTCCAGTGATCATGTGGGATAGAAATCCTGCTTGTATCTTTCCAGAAAATGCAGCGCATCCTACCTGGGTGCCTGAATGTGCTGTTTGTCATCACCATGGAGGATCTCAAACCACAGCTCAAATGACTGACGCTCGTATTAGACATGTTGACCTCAACATCCATGGGGAACAGGAGGTTGAGGAATAAGAGTGGAAGAAGACTCAACAGACCCAGAACACCAAACTGCCAGCATGGGAACAAGTGGCGATACTGACACACCAGCCTGAACAATAATGGAACAGCAGGGAGGGCCTAAGTCTCCAGATGCTGTTTGTGGCTATGCTGGTTTTACCAAATGGTTGGGTAAGTAGAGTTCATGGGGAAACCTATTGGACTTATTTCCCAAAGCCACCCTTAGTACATCCATCTGTGTGGACTGGAGAATTTTCAATATTTACTACTGATACACATGTGACAAGAGGCTTTGTAGATAAACATATTACCCCCTTGCATTCAGTTGGACTAAATTACACTGGATGCCAGGGAAGTCTACCTATATGTTGGTCTTACAATGACAATACTGGATCTTTAAAAGTGGCCCCAGAGGATAAGACAGTATATGGGGGAGCCAAGTTGCCAAAGTCACTGGCCCTTGGGATGTAACTAAATATATCCAGACAGTTATAAAAATGGTACTCCCCGATGACCATGTTTCCTACACAGTATCTACAAATACCTTACTGTCCTAATCATACTACTGCAGAATTGGGTGCCTTTCCTAAATGGATGGAGTGTGCCAATGTCTGACCAGTATGACATAATGTCTATGGCAATAGAGAATATGTTTTGGATTGGTTTCACAACGTTGTTAAGAGACAGTTACATAAAAAATCTTGACCCCTGGAGGATTTATAAGTAATGTTCTGACCTTCAGAGGTGGTGGCATTTGATAGCTGCCTGGAATTGTATTAATTTTACTGGCAGCCCCCTACCTCATCTTGTGAATAAGGAATATAAAGCAGCTCCCTGTTATGGTCTTCAAGCCTGTGTACAATCCTCTTATGTTTTAATTTCTGGAACTACAAAAGTAAACAGAATAAGAGAAAAGTATTGTGTAACTTGTCATAACTTTAATCTGACTAATTACATTACTGGATGTAATAGAGGACAAGGAGTACTAGTGTTAAGTCAACCTTCATTTGTTAAGACTCCAGCTAATATTTCAGAGCCCTGGTAGTCTCATACTGGAATTCAAGTCCTACAATAGATTTGTACCCAGTTAGGAATGCACTGACATGCTCTTGGTTTTGTTGTATTTGGAATAGAAACTTTGATATCTGTTTTAGTCTCTGTCATGACCTCTGCTATAATCTTATCCAAAAGCATTCAAGATGCTCACTTTCTTAATAATTTGGCTCAGAATACATCCGTAGCTCTACAAAACAAGGCAGACATTGATGACAAGTTAGAGATTAAATTAAATGCCATGGAAAGTACAGTTGTTAATGTAGGTAATGAACTGGCTACCCTTAAATTTAAACAGAAGCTTCACTGCCATGCTAAGTACAAATATGCTTGTGTCACAACAGCAAAATATAACACTTTTCAATGGGATTTGGAGAAAGTTAAGAATTATCTAAGCTGGGCGCAGTGGTGCATGCCTGTAATCCCAGCACTTAGGGAGGCTGAGACAGGAGAAGCGCAAGTTCAAAGCCAGCCTCAGCAACAGTGAGGCATTAAGCAACTCAGTGAGACCCTGTCTCTACATAAAACATAAAATAGGGCTGGGGATGTGGCTCAGTGGTTGAGTGCCCCTGAGTTCAATCTCCAGTACAAAAAATTTTTTTTTAAAAAATCATCTTCTGTAGGAGCACTCTCCATGCCTTCAACCCCTCCCCTCCCTCTTTCCCGACCCTGTGCTGATGGATTGTGCATCTGACACAGAGCAGTATCCCATTGGCTGTAACCTTGGGGCCATGACTTGTTCGAGGACCATTCATAAGCTGTTACACTTCCTGGAATAAATGGGTTCTGCGTCTCGCTCTGGCAGAGCAGTCTTACCTACCCGGAGTCTGGGGTGAGTGGCTCTGTGACCATCCACCCATACCTCATCCCGTGGGACCCTATTTCATCCTTCCTAAGAACCCCTTTCATCCCCTAGGACCCCAGCTGGTTGGCAGACCCACACAAGGCACAACAGAAACATTTTGGCGCCCACATGCTCTAGGGCCTGCTCGGTCCCTCGGTAAGTGAATTCATGGCTGTCCCCTGTCTTTCTTGTCTTGCTGGTGAAGGTAACACCAACCTTTTTGTGATTGTCCCCTGTGTCTGTTTGTCTTTATGCACTTTTTCTGTCCTCTTTGCCTTTGGTTTCTTTTCGCTAGCGTTTCCTCCTACTTTGGGGAAAGTTTCCCTGGTGGTGGCCCGTCTGCATGGGCCGGTTCCACTTCTCCCTGTCCCCCACCGAAAAAGTTAGGTCAGAGAACATACTTCCATTGCCTGGTTCCTCCAGCAGTCACGCAAGGGTCTGATCAACTGGGTGACTGGAACCACCATAACGCGGGTGGTGTATGGTCCTCCAAGACACCCTGATCCTACACATTTCTGTGTTTTCATGTCTCTTGAGACTCAAACTCACATTCTCCTTTTTCTTCTCACAATGAGGGATCTTTCCCACCCACCCCTGTTCCTCCTGGCCCCTCCACCCGTCCATCTTCTCTGCCTGCCACTGTCTCTCCTCTCCAGAGGGGGGGCACAGCGGCGGGTGTGGGGGGTGGGCAGACAGGGTCGGGGTGGGGTCAGCAGGGGACTGCCCCCTGGCTGGTGACTGGCCACCGCCGGGTGCATTTCCACCACAGCAGTGCGCTGCGACCAGCTCTGGGACAGCTGGGAAAGCCTGGCAGGGAAGGTGGCTTGGGCATACCTGGCTCCTCTCTCCTCGCCGCCTCATCCTCTCTGGGGGGGGGGGGGGGG
>PVHX01008394.1:0-25499 GCA_004024805.1 Geosciurus inauris | reverse complement strand
TGCAGTGAGGAGGTGCTGGGAGTGGGGCAGATTGTCCCCAGTGGGGCCCAGGTGGGTCACACTGTTGGGCCCGGGGGGGTGAAGGTGCCAATTCCACTTCTAAAGACAATGGCTCAGCCTATGTCTCCCTCAGATTGAAGGAATTTTTAACTTCCTGGGGAATTTCCCATACCAAAGGGATTCCCTATAACCCCCAGGGACAAGCAGTCATTGAATGAACCAATCGCACTCTAAAGGAGATGCTTCAGAAATTTGATTCTACTGAGAAGGACCCTTCTTTGAGGTCGTTGGATGCTTTATTTACCCTCAACTACCTCACTTTTGACAAACGAGGCCTCAATGCAGCAATCTGTCACTGGGGTCCATTTACCTTCCCTACCCCTCTTCCATCAGTATGATGGAAAGACCCCTTGACCCTTCAATGTAAAGGCCCAGACCCTCTGCTCACACAAGGGCGAGGCTATGCTTTTGTCTTCCCCCCAACAGAGTCTAAGCCCTTTTGGATCCTAGCCAGGAATATTCGTCCAAGCCTCTCTCGAGAAGACAACCTGCCCCACCTGAAGAGAGAAGCCCCTTCCATGAGTACCTAAACCACAGCTAATGTTGTCTTTGACCCTTCTATTCTTCAAAAGGTGTGGAGTGAATCATCAGCTGTTAGATCCATCCAATTGGGTTCTCACTGGGCTCAGGGTTCTAAGCCTTCTTCTGGTCCTTCTGTTTGTCAAATGTATAAAAATACAATTAACCAAACTAGAAACTAAACAAAATCTCTTAGTTCATATCATTAAAGAATCACAGGAACACAAGAAAATTCCTGCTGTATGGATCGCAGCCTTCAAGAACATGTGAGAAGCTCGCCCACCCCATCTTCACAGGAAATGCAAGGCTTCACAGCTTCAGCCGACCCTAACTCCAAACTCTCTTCCCTTCCAACCCCCCCCACCCCCAATTCCCCTTCTCTTAGGAGAGAACTCATCCCGGGGCACGTTCACATGGGCTTTAGTCAATGACGGGTAAGATGCTCTGAAAGATGGGCACAACCTAAGACAGGCAGTCTTGTTGAAATCCAGCGGAACGATTCTCTCTCATGAGGAGATTATCACAGATCCCTCCAACATGCTTGCTTATGGGCCCCACAGGCCCCACTGACCCTTCAAAAAAAAGTACAAAAGGGGATATGTAGGAGCACTCTCCATATCTTCCACCCCTCCCCTCCCCCTTTCCCCACCCTATGCTGATTGACAGCACACCTGACACAGAGCAGTACCCTATTGGCTGTAACCTCAGGGCCATGATTGGTCTGAAGACCGTTCATAAGCTATTACACTTCCTGGTATAAATGGGTTCTGCGTCTTGCTCCAGCAGAGCAGTCTTACCTACCCTGGAGTCTGGGGTGAGTAGCTCTGCAACCGTCCACCCCATACCTGGTCCCACAGGACCCTTCCTAAAGATTTCATCCTTCCTAAGGACCCCTTACTTTCGTCCCCTGGGACCCCAGCTTGTCGGCAAACACGTGCAAGGCACAAGATAAACAACATTCTTACAAGCATTTGGCAGAAAATTAATGATAGTCTGAACCTTATGGACTCACATTATCATATTCAAGATATTCAAGAAAGTGAAATTGATTCTGTAAGTCCCACATGGTTTGCTAATCAAATACTTAATGACACATGATTTAATTTATTGAAGTATGTTAAAATAACACTATGGTACATTTTTGGAATTATATGTTTGCTACTAATTCTCTTTTGTGTTGTAATAATAGGTTTCCATATCTTCAGACAAGATATCTGAGAACTTGAAATAACAGCCCACTGCATAGGCATAAAAAATGAAAAAGGAGGAGATGTCAGGAGTGGTGAATGGCTCATTGCTTGAACTGATCCCCAGATGGAGTTGAATCCACTCCTGGGAATTCCTCAGTGGAATCCACTGATTGGAAACTGCCCAGTTGATGGTGGCTTCTGTCCAGAGGGAGAATTCTGTGCCTGCCATGGAATTCTTTCTTTCACAGCTTTGAGGTCAAACACCAGCTCCAGGGACAGAGGATTCTGAGCATAGCAAGGTAACCACAGTGTTTCACCAGTGCTGGGACCATCAAACCTGCCCACTTAGCAGACACTTTTAACAATGTGCTTCCTGGGTGGCACAGGAATCCCCAGGCATTGCAGCAGTGAAGCAGCAACAAGGATGTTTCCAGCACTGTAACCTTCTAGTGCACAAAGAACAATGCCTCTATAGTCTGTAATGTTCTGCTTCTGAGACCCTATATAAATAAACTTTCTGGGCCAGCTCTTTGGTCATTGTTTCTCCATCAGGGTGCAGTGTTCCACCCAATCCCAGCTCTCTCTCTGTATCTGTGTGTGTTTTTCTTAATCTCCCATCATCTCTCGCTGGTTTCTTGGGTTCAACCATGCAGGTCATGGCAAAAAGAGACACTACTGACAGATCTACTGAGGTGAAATAATTCCACGTGGGCACTGTGAGCAGCACAGGCCACCCATCAGACACCCTAGCTAAGACTCTCACTCCCAGGACACCACCTGACAGTCATTTCTGAGGAGCAACAAATAGCAGAAGCACAGCTACTATGGAGACAGAGCTAGAACCTTCCAGGAGAGGTCCCAGGACCCCACAGCCTCCTCGAGAATGCCACTGAATGTTTATGGAAGAAGTGATACCCATGCTTCTCAAATGCTTCCAAAACACTGGAGAAGAAGGGATGCTTCAAAACCCATCCGTGAAGCCATCCTAGGGCACTGCAGGAAGGGAGAAGAGAGACCAGTACGTTTGTGCAGAGACCCCAGCAAAATACTAGTGAACTAATTCAGCAGTGTTTTAAAGCATTAACCGTGACGGCCAAGTGGGTTCTATCCCTGGGAGGCAAGGATGGCTTGAGACATGGAGATCAACCAATGAAATGCACCAAACAGAAAGAAGGATGGAGAACTCATCCAGAAAGCCATGTGCTGGGAGCACATGTCCTCACATGGCAACAGATACAGCAGTCAGTGTGGGAGGGAAGCACTGAATGTGATGGAGACTTCCATGACAGGAGCCCACTCCTCTTCCTCCAGGGTCAGGAGCAAGATGAAGGTTCTGCATTGATCATTGTTCAAGGCAGAAGTGGGAGCTTTAGCCACAGCAACAAGGCAAGAGGAAGGCATAAGCTACCTGAATCGGGAAGGAGAAATTGAAACTACTGCCCACAGGTGATGTAAGCTTGTGGACAGAACACCCTAAAAACTCCACAAAGGACTGTTTGAGCTAGTGGAGGCCCTGCAAGCTGCCCTGCGTCAGCAAGGGACACGTCAGAGAACAGTCTCACTCACAGAGCATCAAAATGGAAAAATAGGTAGGAGTACATTTAGCCAAGCAGGCAAAAGATCTGAACACCAAAAACTACAAAATGCAGCTGAAGGAACATTTGTTTTTTGGACAGAAAGAATGAAACTAAATTCTATATGGAAGAATAGTTATGATCACAAAATCTGTTATGGAAATAAAAGATCCTAATGACATGCAAAAACAGTGGAGCAATTTAACCAGTAAAATATGAACTTGTATAAAATTTAGAAAAATTTTTAAAAATTAGTGATTTGAAGGCATTTATCAGAGCACTTATTTTGTCACATCTTATTTTTTCCAGGTTGATTTATGCATGGTAATTTCTTTAAAATTTTCTTTAAAAGATAAAAATAAAATATCTAGGACATGAACACATTTGTGAAAAGGGAAGTGTAGATTCATCTCCTTCTTGGCTTTGGGGTGCTCAGCCCGTTCCCTAAGGAACCGTCACAGGCGGGGACCCTTGGTTGGTTTCGGTTGAGCACCTGTTGTCCGGCCAGAACAGCTGTCTCAAAGAGCTGCTCCTTTTCTCTCTCTCTCCTTTTTTTTATTATTTAATTTTATTTATTACACAAATTGAGCACAACTTTTCATTTCTCTGGTTGTATGTGATACAGAGTCACACCATTCACGCAATCAACCTGTACATAGGGATAAAAATTTCCCTCTGAAGAAACATTTTGAAGACATAAAAGTGAGAAACACCCTGTGTTCATGGATCTTGAGACTCAGCATCGACAAGATGGCAATGTTACCCAAAGAATCTACAGATTCCACACGGTGAAAAAGAACAGCGCCTGCAAATCACTTACCTGAGATGGATCAACACCTGAGATGCAAGAACTGAAGCACAAATGCCACGAACCCACAGAAAACCCACTTGGTGGTGGGCAAGGGACGTGAGCAGGCGCTGTCCCAGAGAAGACACGGGACAGTCAGTGGGCAAGGGACATGAGCAGGCGCTGTCCCAGAGAAGACACGGGACAGTCAGTGGGCAAGGGACGTGAGCAGGCGCTGTCCCAGAGAAGACACGGGATGGTCAGTGGGCATGTGGGCCGAGTGCCACAGGGAGAGCTTCAGGGGACGGACACACACCAAAACCAGAGGCTCCCTCTCACCCAAGCATGGAAGACAGCCAGCTGGGGGCACAGGAGTGGCATCCTCCTGGTGGGAATGTAAAATGGAGTGGCTGCCATGGCAGAGGGGCAGCTCCTCAAAGCCACCAACCACATGGCCCTGCCAGCCCACTCCTAGCACCACTGGGGACAGAGAGCCAGTGGACTCTTGCAGGCTGTCACTGCAGCATGGAATCCTCAAGAGCTGTCCACCAGGGCCAAGGGCTAAGCAGGGATGGGCAGCTGCTGACAGTGGGTGGTGGTCTGGGCTGGTGCAGTTGTGGCAAGAGGTGGCTTATGCTGGGGAGGACCTCTGGGGGGGACTGAGGAAGGGGTCATGGCCCGCGGGGTCCAGGCTGGCTCTCACTCCTGGTGGCTTCTGTGTGACCTGGGGTCCTTGTCCAAGTGGACGTGCTCTCCCCAAGGCTCTGTGTAGTCCCTTTTGTCAGGGCTCAGAGGCTGGAATGATGGACAGGGACTCACCCCAGGCTGGGCCAGGCTCAGCCATCAGAGCCGCAGGGCAGGTTCCTGGCACAGCCCTGGGGGTTGCTGGCCAGCTCCCCCTTCCCAGCAGGAACAGCCATGTCCCTTCCTCCTTACGCCCTGCGCCCTACTCCTTCAACTGTGAAGAGGTAAACTGGCCCTGCATGCTGAGCAAACAGGCTGGGTGGCCAGCCACATCCGGGTGTCTCAATAGACCCTGACTAGCCACACTGGGCCTGTCCTGCCCTGTCTGTGGGAGGGTGCCCAGACAGGACGAGGGCAGGACCTGGATTGGGGGCTGCAGCTGCCCCCTCATGAGCCTGTGTGAGTGCTGTGTGAACGCGGGCTGGGCCCACCCCAAGGAGACGCATCCAGGAGAAAGTGGGCAGGGATGGGCAGCGCACCCTGACTGCAAGAATGGATGAGGTGCACTGGCCCCAGTTCAGGGCTGCTCGAGCAGGGGAGAGGGAGCCAGCCACCCAGGCAATGGGCCTGTGCCTATCCAGCGCCTGTGGCAGGTGCCACGTGTTATGGGGCACCCTGCTTGCCCAGCCTGCGGGAAGACCGAAGGGGATGAGGCCGGGCAGGTGAGCAGCCCATCCCAGGTCACAGGTGGGTCCTTCCCGCCCGGCAGCAACATCCCTGGCAGTGGGCTGGACGTGGAAGAGGACTGTGGAATCCGCTACTCGGAATGACGGAGCCAGGAAGAGCCAACCGGAACAGTGGCCTGGGACCCTCGGAGCACAGGTCGGAGCCTGAGCTGACCCGGGGCAGCCTGGGACCAGGCCGCCGTGCAGGACCCCGAGGCCTCCCCACGCAGGCCTGCCTTAAGGAAGCAGTGCGGCAGGGGTGAGGCAGGTCCCGGCCGGCCAGCAGCCCATGAGCCCAGGGGGCAAGCAAGAGGTGATAGTCAGCAAAATGTGTCCAAAACCTTTTGAAATTATTGTTGTGGTGAAATGCACGACACAGAGGTTCCCATCCTGACTGCATTTTGTGTACAGGGGCCTTAGGGCCCTAAGCCTGTCACCACCTCCACTTCAAGAGCTTCCTCATCCCCCAGCTGGAACTCTGCCCCACCGAGCACCCCCCCTCACCGTCCTCTCTCCTCATCCTCCGTGTCTGTGAATTGACCACAGAAGGGACCTCGTGTGCGTGGGGTCACATGGTAAGTATGCTTCTGTGGTCCTCTTATCTCACCCGCTCTTGTCCTCAAGTTCACCCATGTTGCAGCATACATCAGAGTTTCCTCCATTTTAAAGCCTGCATACTACTCCACTGTACAGATGGACCATGTTTTGTGTGCCATTCATCTACCCGTGGACTGCTTCCACCTCTCGGTGGCTGTGGAGGATGCTGTTAGGATCACAGGTGTGCAAGGGTCTGAGTCCCTGTTTTCGATTCTTTTGGGCAAGTACCTAGGAATGGAATCCTGGATCACACAGTGATTTTCGTTTCAGCTTTTGAAGGAGCCACAGGACTGTTCTCCACTGCAGCTGCCCCTCTCCAGCCGACCCCCTGCACTTAGCCTCCTGCTTTCTCCACGTCCTTGGCAGCACTTGCTGTTGTCTCTCTCATCACAGCCAGCCCCGTGGGTATGAAGTGGTTGCAAAGTTTTAAGATGGGTTACCATTTTCCCAGCAATTCCACCTCTACAAATTCATCCTCAGAAATATAGACACAGGGAGCAGTGTGGCCAGGAACCCCAGGGCCCTCAAGGGCCCCGTCACTACCACTCCAAGCCTGTCTGCAGCACTGTTGCTGCTGAGGCCCCAGTGGGTCTGAGACCCCAGGGAGTGGGCACTCCTTTGCCCCCCACACAGGTGTGACAGGCTGGCTCTGGAGGAGTTGGGAGCCAAACAGGATGCTGGATGTGGGAGCTTCTGGCCTGCTTTGGCTGGCCGGCCTTAAACCTCTTTCCACAGCAGAGTGAAGCCCAGTACCTTCCCAGGGGGCTCTGCCCAGCTCCTCTGGGGTCTCTGCACATAGAGCCTCCACCCAGGAAGCCCATGAGCCACAAAGATCAGGCACACATGACCAAGGGGCATTCCTGAGCTGAGTAGGAACCCCGAGGCCAAGCCAAGTGATGACCTGGAGAAGTAAGTCCAGCCCTGAGTGCCTCGTCACTCCTCAGGGTCTCTGAGTTGACGCATGTAGGGCCTCCACCCCCACAGCCCACTCCTTTGCGGGCCAGGTTCCAGGAGGAGCTGATGTTGGGCAGGTCTGTGATTGTCCACCCCACAGGCCCAGGGGCTTTGCATCCAGAGCAGCCCAGGCCAGTGGCCCTGCCTTCTCCCTCTCAGTCATCAGAAGCTGGGGGGGGGGCGTCCCCCCGTCTGGTGGCACAGAGCAGCAAATCCTCCTCTAGGCCTCTTCCTGCCCTGCTCCTCCCCAAGAGCAAACACACGTGGCCGCCTGGGGAGTGGACATTGCTTGCCTAGCCTTGAAGCTGGGCCAAGGTGCTCTTCTACATAAGCCCAGGCCCCCAGGGAGGGAGCACCTTGCCCCACTTCCTCCTTGTCTGCCGGCCCACCGTGCCAGCTCCAGGATGGGCACCGGCAGCAGGAGCTGGGCACGGGTGTGGGCCCTCGCAGCCCTGCTCATGGTGTGGCCGGCAGGTAAGGCCAAAGCCCCTCGCCCTCTGGATGCTGTTTTCCCAGCAGGGCCGCCTCCACCTGGGCATTGTCCTGACCAGCTGGACACACTGCCCTCTCCATGTGTCTGACATCATGGCCCCCTGGCCTCATGGGACTCCTAGGTCCAAAGCTATGACAGTTCCTGACACTATGTTGGTCCCACTTGGGACCAGCTTGGATGGGGGTGTCGGGGAGAAGGTGGGTCCCTCAGCCTTAGGGCAGGGCCCTGGGAGGTACCCCTGAGGGTCTTGGCCTCAGGATGCAGCAGGAGAGGCTATGAGCAAGGGGGCACGGCTGGGACCTCTCCGGGCTCTGAGAGGCCCGTTCATAGTAGGGAGGAGCAGCCCCCACATGGGCCTCTGCCCAGGACCAGCCCATCCTCCACAGCTGGGGTGAGCGCCAGCAGGGTGCCTCCAGTGGGGCTAAGGCCTCTTGGTAAGGGCTAGAGCCAGGT
This sequence comes from Geosciurus inauris, assembly GCA_004024805.1. Lineage (NCBI taxonomy): Eukaryota > Metazoa > Chordata > Mammalia > Rodentia > Sciuridae > Geosciurus > Geosciurus inauris. Next base: position 17,463 of record PVHX01008394.1, on the reverse strand, counting down.
GGACCAGTAAGGTGCCCAGAGCTGCCGCCTGAACCCAGGGCTGACTCTGGGTTCCTGCCCACCTGTCATGCGTCTTATGCCACACGGCAGCGTGGCCCTTGTCACCTAGCTGTTTCTCTTAGCTGTCTACTCTTGGGAAAGCCACAGTGCTAATACTTACTGTCAACAGGAAAGATGTGGCTCTGGGAACTGGCCGACACCTGGCAGGGCCTGGCAGTGGGCTGGGCATGGCTGCCTGGGCCCATCTTCCCAGCTCTGCTGCCTTTGGAGCTCAGGGCCCAGGCTGACGGAGACCGTCTCCTATGGAGGGAGGCAGCAGGGTTTTTGCAGGACAGGAGTGGGGTGACTCCTTCCCTGGCCTGGGGACGCTGGGAAGTCCTGCCTACTGCCAGCTTGGGACACTGGCCTCCTCGGCTTAGCCATGTGCCCCTGCATCCAGGCACTTGGGGACCATGTGGCCTGGGCCCATCCCCTGAGCAGGGTGGGCCTGCCTAATGAGTGGCTTCCTCCTCTAACTCTCTGGCTATTGTGGGCAAATTAAGCCCGGAAGTGGCTTGTTTGTCACAGCTATGGCTGGTGGGTAGGGCTGGGCCCCACAGAGGGCCTCAGGTCTCTCTCCTGGACATGTGGGCTCATGGCGAAGAGTGGGCATCCAGACCAGGTGTTGGGGGTGGCTGACAGCTGGCATTTCTCTGCCCAAGCGATGGGACGCAGGCTACGTGGCCCGAGTAGGAGCTGCATGGGGTGGTGTGCATGGGTTGGGGGTGGTTTGATCCGGGTGCGTTCAGACACCTGGTGTCATTGCTGGGACAGAACCAGCAGGTGGCACGGGCCAGGCTGGGCAGCTGTGCTGGGGAGGGCTGTGGGTCTGGGGCCAGGGCTGCAGAGAGGAGTGGCCATGCTTCTGGGAAAGGCAGTCAAGCAGGGTCCTTGAATGAGATTCGTGCACAGCCCGTCCCTGCGGTTTCCAGACTCCAGCAGGACACACTGGGAAAATTAAACAGGAAGCTCAGCTATGTGGAGCTGACCGTGTGTGGTTACGTCCAGGCCTGAGTGCCAGAGTGGGGACGTGGTCTCTCGCAGAGCGGCTGGCCTTGCCTGAGCCACTGGGGTGCCAGGAGCATGTGAGGTTAAAGCTGCCCCTTTCCAGGCTCCCAGGAGTCAGGTTGGTGGAGGCAGCCTTACTGGAAAGCAGTGGGCAGTCCAGGCCATCTTGGACAACCATCCCTGTACCAGGAGCCAAACACTTTGTGCCACCTTGCTCTGACTCATGGTTCCAATTGGAACCTGGTTCTGGTCTTGGGTCTCTGCTAAATCACACCTGGAAATCTCCAACTATGGTCCACCCTGACAAAGCTGGTCTTTGTCCTCTAGGACAGGAGGGATGGGGCTGAACCCCCTACCTGGGCAGCCATGGTTCAGGGACCAAGACCATTTCCTGATTCCATTCTCTTCCTTGAGCCACTGGGGGCATCTGCCCCGTCACTTGAGAGATGTGTCACTGGCACGGCCAACTTTGCCTGGGGGCAGCACAGATCTCCAAGAAAGTTAGCCAGCTTCTGTGTGTTGAGTGGCAGGTTTGGGGCATACAGTAGACAGGGTTGGGGTTGCTGGGTCAAGTCCTATTCAGGTTCTCAGAGCTGCTGTGTGGAGACTGGCCTCAGGCCACAGCCTGTCATGGCCAAGGCTGCTGACATGTCTGGCTTATCTTTGATTTCCATTCCCTTTCCTGCAGAGACCCAGGGCCATGAGGAGCTGAGCTTGGGGAACACAGAACCCACCAGGGACAATCAAAGGACAAATGGTGGTATGTGTCCCAGGTTCTGGGTATGAGGGTTTCTGAGCAGGCAGAGTGGTCTGGCCAGGCAAGGAGACAGCTTTTCACATAGCAATGTGTCCCACAAAGGACCCTCCTGGACAGTGTTAGGCACAGGGGCTCCAGAGAAGCCTGTGTGGAGCGGAGGCTCAGATGCTCACGTGTGTGTGAGCATGCATACGCTCATGCGCACACGCACACACACGACTCATGCAGACAGAAACACTCAGGGCAGGGGTGTTTCCAGGGCAGACAGGGTCTAGGAGGGTCCAGCACTAAGAAATGAGGAACAGAACAGCTCCAGCACCTGGAACAGCCCATTAGTCCTGGGCTCCCTAATGTCCCCAGGGCGGGTATCACATTGGGCAGGGGCCTGGGAGGAGCATCCCCTGCCACACTCCGAGTAACCTGGCCCTCACTTCCAGCCTACCTAGCCTCTTCATCCGCCTGGCCTATGACCTTTCCACCTGTCACCATTGTGCCCAGCACAAGCTGTAAGTAGGTGGCACCCCAGCAGCTGGGTGTGGGAGTCACAGGCCTGGGGGTAAGGGTGGTACGGTGTAGGGCAGCCAGGCAGCCCTGGGCAGGGCCTGGGGCTTCCCTGTGGACAGCTGCTGAGCACTGGGGCTGAGCGCCCTGCCACAGGGCTGAGTCTGTGCAGCTCCAGGAGCAGGGTGGTTGCCAGGTTCCCTGCTCTGAGCTCAGGTGCCTGGTCTCTATGGGGTTGGCAGAGTGGGAGAGTGGGCTTCGGGGCGTGGCGTGGTGCTGTGCGGTGGTGGCTCCATCACACGGCTCCCTGCAGCCCTGAACCGGGCACACAACGGGCGGGTGTGCAGCACCTGGGGTGACTTCCACTACAAGACCTTCGACGGCGACATCTTCCGCTTCCCGGGCCTCTGCAACTACGTGTTCTCCGCTCACTGCGGGGCCGCCTACGAGGACTTCAACCTGCAGCTGCGCCGCAGCGTGGTGGGCTCCAGCTCCACCATCAGCCGCATCGTCCTCAAGACCCAGGGGCTGGTGCTGGAGCTATCCAACAGCTCTGTCCTCGTCAATGGACAGCAGTGAGTGGAGCCCCGGGGAGCCACCGCCAGCCTTCTGGGCCCCACCCCTTGCCACCAAGACTCTTGGGTGGGGCCAGGACCAGAGCTGGAAGGGCACTGGGGCTCACCATGCCCTGCTGAGGGAGGACTGGGATTTTCTGCCCAGGGAGGAGCTGCCCTACAGCCGCACTGGCTTCCTGGTAGAGCAGAGCGGCGACTATGTGAAGGTCAGCGTCCAGCTGCTGCTGACCTTTCTGTGGAATGGGAGAGACGGCGCCTTGGTGAGAAGCCCCATTGTAGGGACCTACAGGGGGCTGGAGGGGACCTCTCTGGCCACCAGGGTGGGTGGGATAGGAGACAGACTAGGCAGCCCTGGAGCCGGGGCCTGTGACTGACTGGAGCTGCCCCTGCCCTGTCCTCAGCTGGAGCTGGACTCTAAGTATGCCAACCAGACATGTGGGCTGTGTGGTGACTTCAACGGGTTCCCAGCCAGCAATGAGTTCTTTGTCCACAGTGAGTCCTTCCTGGACGCTGGGGAGCAAGGACTAGTGTGCCCAGCCAGCCAAGGGCCAACAGTCCCAAGGGGCCCAGGAAGGCAGAGTTGGGCGGGGGCACTGGCATGGAGGGAGGTGGGGTGGGAACACCATTTGGGGGCGTGGGATTCTGGGTATGGGCAGAAGTCTCTCCTGTTGGCTGGCTTCAGGGACAGCGGCCACTCCCCAGCTCCCGAGCCTGTATCTGCCTACACTGTGCTCTCTCTCTGGCAGATACCAGGCTGACCCCTTTCCAGTTTGGGAACCTGCAGAAGCTGGATGGTCCCACAGAGCAGTGCCAGGACCCCCTGCCCTCACTGGCCAACAACTGCACATATGAAGTGAGCACTTTCTCCATGTGACCTCAGGGTGTAGGAACAGGAGGCCTTGGCAGCTGATGCAGGACCATGGCACAGTCAGGCTATGGTCTGAGGTCTGAGGTCTGAGGAGCATCCTTGCATGACAGAGGAGAGTGGGTCTCTGGGCCTCATGAAGTCAGAGGCTGGGCACTGGTGTTTTGGCCCCAGGAAGACAGGCGGCCCAGCTCCCCCTAGCAGGACAGGATGGGCATGGGAAGTCAGGTGCACCTAGGGCACAGATGCTCCAGGTGGGTGGGTGGCATGCACAGGAAGCCTGTGCGCCTGCCTCCACACAGGTTGCGTCAAGGAGGCACTCAGAGGTCCCAGATGGAGAAGGCCCTACTAACAGCACAGAGGACTCCTCCTTTGGATGTGGCCTGGAATGGGTAGGTGGATGGATGGGTGGGAGGAACCTCGAGGAAGGAGGGGTTCCTGGGCCTGGTCTGTAATGGACAGTGTCCCCAGACAAGAACCATGGCGATCCTATGGCCTCCCCATGCTCCCCAGGAGGACGTCTGCCGCTGCACCCTGCTGGGCCCGGCCTTTGCTGAATGCAATAAGCGGGTGGACCCCGGTGCATACGTGGCTGCCTGTGCCCAGGACCTGTGCCACTGCCCCACCTGCCCGTGTGCCACCATCGCCGAGTATTCCCGCCAGTGTGCCCACGCAGGGGGCCAGCCACAGAACTGGAGGGGTCCCAAGCTCTGCCGTGAGTCCTCCCGACAGGGCCCAGGGCAGGGTTACACTGGGAGCCAGTGCCTGGCATCTGGCTGGAGAGACAGGGCAGAAGTGGCCACTCAGGGGCCACAGCAAGAGGAGCAAGTGAGGAGAAAGGGGGACGGTGGGGGAGCTGTTGGGCCAACGTGGAGGCGAGGCCTCGGGGGCCAGGGCCAGAGGGACTGCCTGGCCCCCAAGCACAGTGAGCAGATGTCGTCTCAGGGCCTCGGGTCGGCGGGGGAAGGAGGGCATGGGAGGCACTGGCCCAGGCGTCCCCATTCCTGCCTCTCCCAGCAGACAGCAGGGATCTTGGTGGCCATGGAGGCAGCAGGGAGGGGGAGCAGCCCGGACGGGATGGGATGCCAGGGCTAGGTGCCATCCCTCTGTTGCAGCGCGGACGTGTCCCCTGAACATGCGGCACCAGGAGTGCGGCTCGCCCTGTGTGGACACCTGCTCCAATCCCCAGCGCTCCCAGCTCTGCGAGGACCATTGTGTGGCCGGCTGCTTCTGCCCTCCAGGCAGGCCCTGTGCTCTCTACCCTAACCTTGGCCACCTTCAGGGTCACTGTCTCCAACATCTGACCCCAATATCTGCTGAGGGCCCAGGACAGTCCCTCCTCACTTAGTAGGGCTGGTGGGCCCTGCCCAGGGCTCAACAAAGGGTCAAGGTTGGGCTAGGCACTGACCATTAGGAAGCCAGAGACCTGACGGCCTGTGGGGAGAGGCAGTGCAGGTGTCACAGAGCCCACAGCCCGGTGGAGAGGCAGGCCAGAGGACACAGTGCTCACCCCAAGCCACTGGGGCTCCAGCAGGGCAGTATCCTGGTCTCGGGCTCTTCCTCCACCCAAGGCTGTGGTCTTCTTAGAGGCAAGGTGCCCCTATGCCCTGGGAAGGTGACCTTCCTCTGCTCGGTGTCCATCTGTGTTCACCAGCCCTTCACCCCTTCCCCAGGCATGGTGCTGGACGACGTCACACACTCTGGCTGCCTGCCCCTAGCGCAGTGCCCCTGCACCCACAGCAGCCACACCTACCTGCCCGGAACCTCCTTCACCACCACCTGCAGCTCCTGGTAGGGCCCCTGGCTTCGGCAGGGTATGAGGGTGGGCCCACCTATTCCCCACTCCCCTTGTGCTCATGGTCTCCCCACCCAGCACCTGCGTTGGGGGTCTCTGGCAATGTCGGGACCAGCCGTGCCCGGGCACCTGCTCTGTGCAGGGTGGGTCCCACATCTCCACCTACGACAAGAAGCTATATGACATCCATGGGGACTGCAGCTACATCCTGTCCAAGGTGCGGCCCCCAGGCAGGGCCTCTGGGGACTCTCAGCCCTTCCACCCTAGGGAGGGTTCCCTGATGGCCATCTGCTTGAGGTACTCCCCTGCTGGGAGGGCAGCCCCAGCCCATGAGACAAGCTGCCTGGAGGTGACCTGGTGCCCAAGGCCACTTTTCCCCTGGGTCACATTCACCCGCATGGGCACTGAGCATGGGGACGCCCTGCCCCACACTTGTCCCACACGCTGGTGGCCTCCCAACAGAAATGTGCCGACAGCAGCTTCACTGTGCTGGCTGAGCTGCGGAAGTGTGGCCTGACAGACACAGAGAACTGCCTCCGAGGAGTGACACTCAGCCTTAGCGGCGGGGACACGGTGAGGGACCAGGCCTGTGCACCAGCATGCACTGGCTGGGAGCGACAGCAGTGGGGGGGCCTGGGAGACGAGGCAGACCCCCCCCTTCAGGACCCGGCGCAGTCACTTCCCGGGTGGACAGCTCTGGGGCCAACCACGCCTGTTGCCCTGAGCTCCCCACCCGGCGCTGTCCCTGTGGGGTCCCCAGGCCAGGGCTCGCTCCCTTTTGGGCAACAGCTCCCTCAGCCACTGACTGCAGCCCTGCCCCTCCAGACCATCAGGATCCAGGCCAGCGGTGGCGTGTTTGTGAACTCCATCTACACCCCGCTGCCCGTGTCCGCAGGTGCGTGGCTGCCCGAGACGCTGGGCCAGGGTTGGCACCTCCCAAGTAGGTTCAGCCCCTGAGCCCAGAAGGGCCGGCTCTGCCCCAGCAAGTCCTTCATGGCCTCTTATCTACAAGTTGGGGGCAACAAAGGTCCCGTTCCAGGAAGCTGGGGGGACCCTGGCTCGTATGGTCACTCCTGCCCTTTCGGGGGGTAGCAGTCACTCAGGACCTGTGAATGCTGTGGGCCACAGGCATAAGACTCCTGTCCAAGCTGCAGGACCTAGTGGATGGCTGGCCCAGTTTCCACCCGTCCCAGGCAGCACTGCCTGTCTGGCTAGCCAGCCTTCAAGCAGCCCTGACGACCCACCTCTCCACCACAGCCAACATCACCATCTTCAGACCCACGTCCTTCTTCATCCTGGTGCAGACGGGCCTCGGCCTGCAGGTGCAGGTGCAGCTGGTGCCCCTCATGCAGGTGTATGTCAGGCTGGACCCCGTCCACCACGGCCAGATGTGCGGTGAGGCCCAGGCGGCTCTGGGGCCAGGCTGGGGATGAGGTCTGGACATAGCTGCAGGCTGCAAGGCTGTGGGCGCACAGAGGCTGGCAGCAGACGGCGTGGTGCAGACCACAGCATTAGCTCAGGACATTGATGGCTCACTGGTGGCCAGGGAATGGCCAAAAAGCAGAGAGCCATGCTGCCCCAACTCGAGCCAGCCTCCCCCCAGGTTATCTGCAGATGGAAGCAAGCCCTGGGGGGCTCCTTTATCTGCCTTGCGGGTCTGGGGAGGACAGGCTGGGATGGACAGCCTGCTGTACCTGCTGCCTGGCTCCTGCCCCCAGGCCTGTGTGGGAACTTCAACCAGAACCAGGCCGACGACTTCCTGGCCCTCAGCGGGGTGGTGGAGGGCACGGGCGCTGCCTTCTCCAACACCTGGAAGACCCAGGCTGCCTGCCCAAATGCCAAGAACATCTTTGAGGACCCCTGCTCGCTCAGTGTGGAGAATGGTACCCTCTCCCCCACAATCCCACAGGGCAGCCCTGCGTGACCACTGGGCTATGGGACTCCAGCAGGGCTGAAGTGGCCCACGTAGGCAGGACAGCGTGAGGGGTGAGGGCGGAGGCAGGTGCCCAGGGCATGATGGTGGAAGCCCCACACTGCAGCCCCATCCCCTGGCTGAGAGGCCAGCGAAAGGCAGTGGCCACTTCCCTCCTTCTCCAGAGAACTACGCCCGGCACTGGTGCTCACTGCTGACCAGCAGCACAGGCCCCTTCTCAGCCTGCCACTCCACTGTCAACCCCGCATCCTTCCACTCGGTGAGAGTCCCTGCGCTGCTGGGGTGGGCTGAGGGGAGCTGGAGAGCAGCCCTCGAGTACGGCTGCCTCATCCAGGCCCCATCCCACCTTCCCTGCCTCCCATGGACTGGGAGGGCCCTGGAGGGAGGACTGCCCACCCTGGAGCTGCAGACAGCACAGGCACATGGCTAGAAGCAAGAGTCCTGGAAGCTCTAGGAGAGGGTCCTCCTAGCCTTGAGCTCCATGTGGATGTCCACTCTGTGTCCAAATTTCACTCTCATGAGGACGCCAGCCATGGGAAGAGGGCCACTGCATGGCCTTGACTTCACTGCGTTCCATGTGCAAAGGCCCTCTTTGCTCACTTGGTCCGTCTACAGGAGCTGGGAAGAACTCTGGGGCATCTATTTGCAGACAACACTTAACCTGCAACAGGTGGCGTGGGGGCCACTTTTCTGGAAGTTCAAAATTCTAAAATGCATGTGACCCCAGCCCTGGGGCTGTTCTCTGGACGACAGAGCAGGCTGGCCTCAGGCTCACCCTGTTGACACTCCCTCCCGCCAGACCCTCCTCACCTATCCACATGCCCCATGCAGCTCAGCCTAGTGAAGTATCTCCATGCAAGTTGGGCCTGTCCTCGTCCCGTGGATCCCGGCCTTACCCAGGCCCCACCTGGTCCACAGGGCAGACTCTGCGGCCACTTCTCCAGGTGGCCTCAGACTCTGTCCCTAACGTGAGGCCTGGGCCACCCCTCAGGGAGGCCCTGCTGTCCAGTTCCCCACATGGGCCCTGTCTTTGAATCCTGACCCTGGGTGGATGAGAGTGGGAAGGATGAATGGGGATGAGGGACCCTGGGGACTGGGTCCCTGACACCCATGGCTCTGGCCCCAGAACTGCCTGTTTGACACATGCAACTGCGAGAAGAGTGAGGACTGCCTGTGCGCGGCCCTGTCCTCCTACGTGCAGGCCTGTGCGGCCGAGGGTGTGCTGCTGCGCGGCTGGAGGGCCGGCGTCTGCAGTGAGTGCCAGCTGGAGCACCCCCTCAGAAGACGGGTATCCCCTCAATAGCTATCCAGGCCTCACGAGTGGGAGTGGGGCTTGGGGGCGCTGGTGGGGGGCAGCAATTGCTCATTGGATTCTTGGCCAGGAACTCTGCGTGTCCCCACCCAATCTTGTGAGGACCCTCACTGCTCCAGTCAGGGGGGAGGGGTGGGGTTGAGTCGGGCTGCCAGCCTGCGACCCATCCCTCGCTCTTGCCCACACAGCCAAGTACATGAGCAACTGCCCCAAGTCTCAGAGCTATGAGTACCTGGTGGACACCTGCCTGCCCACCTGCCAGGCCCTGAGTGAGGCCGACAGCACCTGCAGCGTCAGCTTTGTGCCTGTGGATGGCTGCATCTGCCCGGAGAACACCTTCCTGAACGATGCAGGCGTGTGTGTGCCAGCCCAGGAGTGCCCCTGCTACTTGCACGGCACCATGGTGGCCAACGGGGAGGTCGTGCAGGAGAATGGCATGGTGTGGTAAGCAGGGCCACGCACTGGGAGGGCTGTGCTCCCTGTGCTGCTCGCCCTCCAAGCCACCCTCCCACCTCATCATTGGCCCCCAGGCAGACATTTCTGTGCCTCAACCCACCCCCCAAGGGATCTGAGACACAAAGGGGCCAGGCTAGGGGAGGACACCTGCCAGGCCCTCTGCCAAGAGGTCCTGGAGGTTATGTGAGGGTCTCGGGGCCCAGAGGGGTGGCAGCGTGTGCCTTGGGGGCCTCCTGCTAGGCAGTTCTCAACTGGGGCAGCAGGGTGTGACTTGAGCCCCTCTTGCCCTGACCTTGAAAACAGTTCCTCCACGAGCCGAGCCGTGAGCCGTCAGTCAGTTTCACTGACTGACATCGAACCTGAGAAGCACCTGGGAAGAGGTTCACTGTGACCCACAGTTTTGGAGGTCCCAGGCTGGCTGTGCTGCTGTGTGAGGCAGAAAGTTGCGGCAAGCTTGCAGCCTGCATGGAGGGGAGCAGAGAGTGAGAGGGCCAGGGTCCCCACATCCCCTTCAAGGCCGTACCCAGTGACCTCGCTTCTCCCATTCCTCCCCATAGCTCCACAGACTGGCTGCCAAGCCTTTAGTAGGCAGGCCTTGGGCGACATTCTGGGTCCAAACTGTAGGACAAGCTGAGGGCCATGTCTCTGTCTAGCTGCCTTCCTGAATATGCACCTGCCTTTTCAGGATGGGACCTTCACAGAGGCTGCAGTAGTGGGGGCCCTCCTGCCTCTTCAGGGGGTGGTGAGGCCTGGAGAGGGCCGGCACATGGGGGATACAGAAAGCCCAGGGTAGGGTCTGTGGGAGACCCTGGGTCTAGAGCAGGGCGATCTGTCTCTCATAGCTCATGTGTGGATGGGAAACTGAGCTGCCTGGGGGCCCTGACACAGAAGACCACATCTGGTAAAGCACCCGCCCTGCCCCAGCACCCCCGGGGTCCCATCAGTCCCTGCCTGGACCCTGCCATGAGCACACCTCAGAGACGCTCCGGGTGGAGGAAGGCCAGGGGTCTGTCCCACAGTGTGGCAGGTGCCCTTGAGGTTGGGGTCCTGGGAAGTGTTCACAGCGACCTGGGTACTGGGGCAGAAACTTGGTCAGCAGGATGGGGTCAGCAGACTTGAGGTCCAGGTCATCTCATCCCTGGGCCCCTCCCACATGCTTGGTCTCCCCAGGGTGTGTGGCACCCATGATGTATCTGGACTGCAGCAACGTCTCAGCAGGCACCCCGGGGGCCGAGTGCCTCAGAAGCTGCCACTCCTTGGACATGGACTGTGTGAGTCTTTCTGGGCTCAGCCGTGGCCCAGCCCATGGTCTCAGCCTAGGTCCTGAGCTAAGGGGATGCAGCCTGTGATGATCCTGGGTCCTGATGTCTCTGGGGGACCAGTGGCTGTGGGCTTTGTGGACTCAGACTCTCCACACCTGCGTGGCTTCTATTTGGACACTCCTAGGATGTCCACTTGATGTCCTAAAACACTGAACTAGAGCAAATGGACAGGCCTTTCCTAGTCCCTGACCAGGACCTCCATCCCCCGCAGTTCAGCACACACTGTGTCTCAGGCTGCGTGTGTCCCCCGGGGCTGGTGGCAGATGAGAGTGGGGGCTGCGTTGCCCAGGAGGACTGTCCCTGTGTCCACAACGAGGCATCCTACAAGCCTGGGGCCACCGTCCAGGTCAACTGCAACACCTGGTAGGTCTGAGTGCCCTCAGAGACAGTGGGCTTGGCGGCGTCCATGTGGACAGTGGCCTGAGCGGCCCTGGGTGTGGCAGAGGCCTTGGCAGCTGCCCCAGGGGCCCATGCTCACAGGAACCCCCTCTGTGGAGGAGAGGCCTGGGTCTCTGACCCGAGGTAACGGGATGCATACCCACAACAGGGATGCCCTTGCCACCCCTGTGCCCCTGAGCCTGGAGGGCCAGAATGCAGGCACAGTGATGGCCAGCAGGCTCAGAGGGCAAGCTCTGTGAGTGGCCCCCCACCGTCTACCAGCACCTGCAGGAACCGCCGGTGGGAGTGCAGCAGCCAGCCCTGCCTGGGCACCTGTGTAGCCTACGGGGATGGGCACTTCATCACCTTCGATGGCGAGCGCTACAGCTTTGAAGGCAGCTGCCAATACACCCTGGCCCAGGTGGGTGCCCCCACCTCTCCCCGAGGCTCTTCGCTGAGGCCCATGACCAGCATCATCTCTTCCTGTCTAGGACTATTGTGGGGGCAATGGCAGCCCCAATGGGACCTTCCGCATCACCACTGAGAACGTCCCCTGCGGGACCACCGGGACCACCTGCTCCAAGGCCATCAGACTATTCCTGGGGGTGAGAGCACATGAACAGCCCCCTGCACCCCTAGCCTGAACTCCACCCTGGGCTCTAGCCACAGTGCTTGTCTATAAGGAACATGCCCAAGCCCAGACATCCTGGGGCCAGAGGTCCCAGATCAGGGATGCAGGGCCAGGTTCCCTGAGAGGCCAGGGAACCTTCCTGCCTGGTCATCTCTAGGGCCCAGGTGTCTTGTCTTGTGGCCACACCACTGCAGTCTCTGTCTCCTCATGGCCTTCTCCTCCACATGCCCCCTCCTCTCTCACTTACAAGGACATGACTACTGGGTTCAGGGCCACCCAGGTAATGCAGGTTGATCTCATTTTAAGATCCTTCTCTGAATCATCTGCAAAGACCCCGTTCCCCGTAAGGTTATAGTCACATAGCCTGGGGATTCGACTTGGACCAATTTTTCTGGGGGGCCACAATTTACCCTACCATGCCTGGGGTGCCCAATTCCAAAAAAAAAGGAGATCAGTGTTCACGGGGCAGAAGAAGAGCTGCTGGATCGGGGTGTTGGTCCCTCGAAGGGCAGGGAGGAGCTGAGAAAGGCAGCAGGAGGTCAGACGAGGGGAGCAAGAGAGTGGCATGGGGCAAAGGGCTGGGCAGAGCGGACCTCTGGGGGCTCCTTAGCCAGAACGCAGCCTGACACTCCCACAGCCTCCCCTAGCTACCAGCACGTCCTGCCATCCTCTGGCCAAACTCACCCTGACCAGGGTCCCTTATACCACAGCCTCTGTGTGTGTGAACTCCCAGACTGGAGAGGGTCCTCAGCATTGGCAGGCTGGCTTCTGGCCCCTAGCAACCTGCAGCTATTGTCCCTGTGTGCCTCTATTTGCAGAGCTATGAGATGATCCTCCACGAGGGGAACTTTAAGGTGGTTGAAAGGGAGCAAGGTGGGGATCTGCCCTACAAGATCCGCTACATGGGCATCTTCCTGGTCATCGAGACCCGCAATGGGCTGGTTGTATCCTGGGACCACAAGACCAGCGTGTTCGTTGGCCTGCATCAGCATTACAAGGTGAGAGCAGGCCAGCCAGGGATGCCTCCACCTCACCTGGCCTGGTAGGAGAGACTACCCACAGGTTCCAGAGTGGAGAGTTGAGCCACACCTACCAAGAGGTGCTTCAGAGCCTGGGATGGCCTCTGGCTCTGTCCACTGGCCTTTGCCATGATGGAGGGCTCTGTGGGGATTAGGTGCTGCCCACCTGCCTACCCCAGGACCTTCTTCACACCTCGTGCCCTGCAGTTTCCCTTGGTGCTATCCAGGGAGCTGGGTGCCCTCCCTGTTCTGCTCCTGGGCCAGGCTCTGTGCTACCTGCTGCAGCTGCCCAGGCTTCCCCTGCCTGTGCCTCTGCAGGGCAGGGTCTGCGGCCTGTGCGGGAACTTCGACGGCAACGCCCTCAACGACTTCACCACGCGCAGCCAGGCCGTGGTGGGCAACGCACTGGAGTTTGGAAACAGCTGGAAGCTCTCCCCGTCCTGCCCGGATGCCCTGGTGCCCAAGGACCCCTGCACCACCAACCCTTACCGCAAGGCCTGGGCCCAGAAGCAGTGCAGCCTCATCCACAGCGCCACCTTCGCCGCCTGCCATTCACAGGTGGGGCCCAGAAAGGCCCGCAACTCTGGGCTGGTGGACAGGGGTGGCAGGGTTGCAGCCTCCTGGTAGGGCTGGGGATTGTGGCAGGCCTCTGAGGACAGTCTTGTCCTGACCACAGCACACAGCACACGGTCCTGCACTCTGGGCCTTGGGTCTGGGCCTCCCACCAGGCAGGCTCCATGATCTTTGTGCCCAGCATGGAATCGTCTCCACTGTTTTTGGGCCTATCCTTGAGCACAGCTCTCAAGCTTCCCAGTGAGGAGCCCTTGACATCCCCTGTGACAATCTCCAGAACTGCCAAGGCCACACACTAACAGAAAGCTAGCAGAGGGTCTCCTAGAAGTGGTAGTAGTTTTCAGTAGAGACTTCCAAAGACCACTTCTTGTGGCTTTAACAAATACTGGAGTATCCGCTCAGGAGCACAGCTTCCTCATTCAGAACCCTAACTGGTGCTGAGAGGAGGGCAGCTCATGCAGGAGCAGCTGCTAGCTAATAGCTTTGCCTCTACTGAGGACCAGGTCGCTCACCACGGCCCGTCCTTAGTAGCAGGTAGCTGCATGCCCCTGGCCATTGGCTTGGAAGATCCTTACTGGCTGACAAGGTTGATCAAGCTTTGAAAGCTGCCCAAGGTGAGGGAAGTGAGAAATTGGGTGCACCTGTGGGTCTAGCACCCAGAAGCAGTGTGGGCTGGGCTGCCCCTCCTCATCCTAGACAATGGGCAGCTCCTTGTGGTCTAGGCAGGTTAACCATGTCACCCAAGGTACACAGTTTGGAGTTAGGCAATACCCTATAAATCTGGCGCGATCTGTCACCCAGTACTTCCTCAGGGAACATCTGGGGTACCAGGCTCAGCCCAGCAAATGGGAACACAACCTGCTCTCACGAACACAACCTGCTCTCACCTGCTCTTGGGAGTGAGACAGCCAGGTGGTCAGGGTAGGCTCTACATAGGACCTGAGCAGGGAGCCACTGGGGCCATGGGGAGCAGCAGTCCAGAGGATGAGTCAGCCAGCAGGAAGGTAGAGGTGGGGCAAGAGGCCTGTGTGCTGCAGCACAACAAGCTGGGGCACAGGGGCACAGGGGCAGAGGGATGGCCAGGGAGGTGATGCCCCGGGCAAGCCTGGAAAACTGGGCTACATGGGCACATTCATATAGGGGTCTGAGGAGCACGAGTGAGGGTGCCTGGGTGGGCAGGTGCCCAGGGGGTGGAGAGGCAGGGCTGGGACAGCTCCTGTCTGGGATGCTCTGAAGGCGCTCAAGGCCCTGGAGCCAGGATCCTGGACCACTGGTGTGGGACTGACCTGCCACTGGCTGCAGGAACTTGATCAGGGCCGCTGGCTCCTGACCACAGCGGATGTTGCCCTCCCCCTCTGCTCCAGGTCGACTCTACCAAGTACTACGAGGCCTGTGTGCACGATGCGTGTGCCTGTGACACAGGGGGAGACTGTGAGTGCTTCTGCACTGCTGTGGCCGCCTATGCCCAGGCCTGCCATGAAGCTGGCGTGTGTGTGTCCTGGAGGACGCCGGACATCTGCCGTGAGTAGGGGCTCTGTCCATGGTACTGAAGGGCAGGGAGGTGGAAGGTGGGGCTGCAGCCTCCACACCTGCCGGCAGGCTCCAGGACTGACCTGCACACAGGCGCACAGGCGCCCAGCACGTGTGCGCATATCTGCATAGATGTAAAGGCAGGTAGAACCGGGCAGACTTCTCCAAAACGAGGTGGTTCTCATAGCACGGGAGCTGCAGAGGCAGGGCCACGGAGGGCATCTCAGGCCCTCCACACATGGGCCCAGCCCAAGATAGGCCCTGCAGAGATGGCGGAGATGCCAAGGGAGGTGGCCTGGCAGACACCCACTTAACCCCCACCCTTTGTGCCCAGCGCTCTTCTGCGACTACTACAACCCCCAGGGGGAGTGTGAGTGGCACTATCAGCCCTGCGGGGCCCCCTGCCTGCGCACCTGCCGGAACCCCAGTGGGCACTGCCTGCATGATCTGCGGGGCCTGGAAGGTAAGAGCAGTGTCCTGAGGGGACTTCCAGGGCCCACTACAAGGGCAAGCCTGCCACTCTTGAGAGTTCTCTGGTGGGAGTGCTGGGGTGCCCCACACCTGCCTTGAGAAGGCTTGAGACTCAGTGAGCACACTGCCCCCCCAGGCTGCTACCCAAAGTGCCCACCTAGCCAGCCCTTCTTCAACGAGGAGCAGATGAAGTGTGTGGCCCAGTGTGGCTGCTATGGTGAGGATGGAAACTACTATGACATTGGCACACAGGTCCCCACGACCCACAACTGCCAGACCTGGTGAGGCAGGGCAGGGAGGGGGTGTGGGGAGGGGTGGCCCCTGCAGGCACTCAGCCTCCCCTCCCTCCTGCAGCCACTGCTCCCCTGGAGGCGTCCAGTGCTCTCACAGTCCCTCGGGTAAGGACAGGCTGATGGGTTGGGCTGGGGCCGGGTGAGAGCCTGGGAGTGAGCCCATACCTGCCGGCCCCCAGCCTGCACATGCACCTACGAGGGCCAGACCTACAGATACCAAGACATCATCTACAACACCACGGATGGCCTCGGCGCCTGCTTAACGGCCATCTGTGGAAACAACGGGACTATCATCAGGAGGGCTGAGGAGTGTCCCGGCACCCCATCCATGACACCCTTCACCTTCACACCCTTCAACACAAGTAAGCCCCCCTGGCTCAAGAGAAGCCCCTGACCCTGGGCCATCAGGTAGCCTGTGGCCAAAGTGAGGCATGGCCATATCTGGGACAAAAGAAGACCCTGGGGGCAGTTGGTATAGGAGACCCCACAGTAGTTGACCCCTGGGTCCTGACCCATGAAATGCTGGCCAGGCTCTACCTGGGCTCTGTGACCCCATGCCCTTCATGTAACCAGGGCCCAGGAGTCTAGGCACAATGGCTGACAGGGCTGCCCTGGAAACCACAGAGTCTACCCAGGTTCCAACTCAACCTTAGCACAGCACATGCCAGCAACTTGGTTGCCTCAGAACTAGCACCCAGGCCCAGTTCCCCACTTAGGAACAACCCTAAATAAGGCCTGGCCAGCACTTGTACTACGGGCCATCTGTCACCAGCTCCTAGTGGGCGTGGCGATGACCAAGGCTAAGTGGGCCTCTCACACACCCATGCAGGCTCAGTGCCCACAGCATCCACAGTGTGTGTACGCAAGGTCTGCCACTGGTCCAGGTGGTACGACAGCAGCCGTCCAGAGCCTGGCACAGGAGGTGGCGACATGGAGACATTTGGGAACCTGAGGCAGAAGGGATACCAAGTATGCCAGGCCCCTGCAGCCATCGAATGCCGTGCAGAACTGTTCCCCAGCAAGCCTCTGAAGCAACTGGGTCAGAAGGTGACCTGTGACATAGGCAGGGGTCTGACGTGCTTCAACAGTGAGCAGAGCCCCCCGCTCTGCCACAATTATGAGCTGCGGGTACTGTGCTGCAGCCATGTGCCCTGTGGCCCCTCTACGGCCCCAGGTACCAGCACCCGCAGATCTCAGGAAACACCTGGCACCTGCCAAACTCAATGCCAGTGGACAAAGTGGTTTGATACAGACTACCCCAAATCTGAGGAGAATGGCGGGGACTTGGAGACATATGATAGGATTAGGGCAATGGGGGGCAATCTCTGTGAGCAGCCACAGGACATCCAGTGTGAGGCGGAGCTCTATCCCGGCCAGGCATTGGAAAAGGTGGGACAGAAGGTGAACTGTGACATCCACCATGGCCTCGTATGTCAAAACAAGGACCAGCAGGGCTTGTTTCCCATGTGCTACAACTACAGGGTCCGAGTGCTCTGCTGCAACGTGAGCCACTGCCCAGGGCCAGCTACCACCAAGCTGAAGACGACATCAGGGAGCACACAGGCTCAATCCTCTGAGCCATCAGAGCTTCCCACGAGCACCCCTCAGCCTGCCACCACGCCGACCACCACCACCCAGACCTCCACCATCCAGCCCATCACCACCAAGACCTCTACCACCCAGCCCAACACCACCCAGCCCACCACTACCAAGACCTCCTCCACCCAGACCTCCACCTACTGCCAACCGCAGTGTGAGTGGACACAATGGTTTGACGTGGAGTTCCCCACCTCTGGAGTCAACGGCGGTGACATGGAGACTTATGAAAACATCAGGGCCGCAGGCGGCAAGATGTGCCAGGAGCCCCAGAGGATAGAGTGCCGGGCAGAGAACTACCCTGAGGTGAGCATTGACCAGATCGGGCAGGTGGTGACCTGCGACCGGCACATCGGCCTGGTCTGTAGGAACAAGGACCAGACGGGAGACTTCAACATGTGTTTCAACT